>JANSTU010047177.1:0-10377 GCA_027564075.1 Bolitophila hybrida | reverse complement strand
AAATATCTCTCCTACATGTATTTTTTTTTCATTTCAAAGCTCAAGCGCCCTTAATGGAAAACCCTTTAGTAAAAATGTCGATTTTGGAATTTTTCTATATAGTAAAAATGTCGATTTCGGATTTTTACTGTGGAGATTTTCTACTGTTTTACTATAGCGTTAAAATGTGCAGATTTTCCACTTTTTACTTGTCGAGATTTTCAACGTTTTACTTTGTGTAAAAATGACGAAATATTTTAAAATACAAAAATGATTTTTTTTTCTTAGTAAAAATTTTAATTTTAGATTTTTGATAGAAAAAAATAAAGATTTTGACAGCCATTTAAATGATATGATTGGATTTCTACTATAAAAAATATTAGTCCTAGAAAAATGTGTGTTTTTTCTAGAAGAATTGGTATTCTTGGATATTTTTTTTTTTTTTTTAGTGTTGTTGTTACTAGAAAAAAACATTTTTTTTTACAAGTAAAGTTAAAAAGTCAGCAATTATTAAGTATTTAATTCGAATTCTTCAAATTAAATGAATAAAGAAAACTGCCATTTTGCACCTTTTCTAATATCTATCTAAATGTACGCTCCTCATGATTTATAGAGGACCACATTTAATTCTTTATATAAAAATAACAAGACATTTTCCGTCACTGTACTGAATCATACTCATCCATTGAAAAACTAAGAATTAAAAGTTACAAAAAAATATGGGAAATCTTACATATAAACCCAGAAGACCACCCTGTATAGATTGCACCATCTTACCCACACCATATTGCAAAAAAAAAAGTGCACTTCATAAACATTACGTTTATATATGTATATACGTGAATTTATTATACAACATTATGGCAAAAACATTAAATTATTGTTTCTTTTTTCGCGCGCTTTCAGAAACACTGTATATGATATATGTATAAATACGCGCAGAATATGTGCAAGCGGTGAATTAAAACCTTCAGAATAACTTTCGTTTTCTTATAAGCGTACACGTTCGATGAGGTGTGTGTATGTGTGTACTACTTTTTGTACGTGCGTTTGTATGTGTGCGTGTACAAACAAAATGTTTAATGGTATGTTTTGATTTTGCGAGCTCGAATGTTTGCTGTATGGTGCCGTTTACATCCGAGACCAGCGAGTAATTGATTATATAAAACGTTGGTATAATAACAAAAAAAATATGAATATATCGTGTGAAGTTTGATTTTTTTTAGAGTTTTTGTCAATTACTCTTAAATAGAGTCTATCTTTTCTTAAAGACATTTTTTATCAGTTTATTGTCAAATCTGTGGTATATCATTAGAGGCAATTTCTCCATTTCTCGGTTAATATAGGTTTTCATATACATTTCAAAAGTAGGCAAATCAAAAGCTTTTTCCTAGCAAAAAAGGAGGAAATTCGATCATTTTGGCGTTCTGGTTTTATGTTATAAGAAACTTGGTTTAATAAAGAGAATTCAATTTTGGACTCTTTACTTTATTATGTACTAATTTGTTTAAAGCTGTGATTTGATTTTTTTTTATTTTTGAAACAAAAAATAATTGTAAAAAATTGCAATCTTTTTTACATACATCATTTAGACGCTCTGGTTTTTATTTTTGATCAACATTTTTTTTCAATATTGGGCTTTTTTATTTACATCTTATTTTTTTTTATTTTGGAATGTTTATGTTCTTAAAAGTAAGACATATTTTTTATGAAAAAAAAAACAAATCTTGTTCTTAGTACAACAAATGAATGCAATTTTAACAAACTAAAGATATTGAACACCCCTATCGCGCGAATACGAATATTGCAGACGCTTAGCCGATGCGACTGCGTTACAGATATCTTTTAACTCATATATATGCATATAAACCCCGGTCTCGCTTCACAGCGTCTCTGTAGATTATATAAATTTTATATTTCCCAACAAACACACACATCGTATGAGGGCCCCCGTTCGTCGTCTTGTTTCTTGCATATTGCATATAAGCTATACAAACTCGCGCACGTATATGAGAATATAATTACTATGCGTACTTAACTACTTATATATTTGATTTATTGATTCATATATATAATATAAATATTGCAACATGACCGTGTATATATGCTGATGCATATACCATATACCTATAAGTGTAATTTTAGATGTGTGTGTGTGTGTATTATGAGTACTTACGAAACCGTGGAGTGATAGTACACATCATAAAATGGTTGCACGCGCAAAATAATATATGGCGATTGGGTAAATAGACAAACTCGCGCAGCAAGGAAATGGGCGAGCTAAAGAGCCAGCAAACGCTGGACAAACAGTACGCTGTTTTCACAATACTCAAATGCGACACAAAATAAGTGATTGTGTGTGTGTGTGTGTACTTTTTGTAAATTAGCATGTTGTGAGTTTGCATTTTATGCGAAGAATCTTTGTTGTCTTTCTATACAGGGAAGTGTACATTTATTATTATGTAAAACTTGACCTAGATTTTAACGGTTATTTATGGCATTTATTCAAATATAATAAAAACTGTTTTGATTTTTATGAAAAAGATAGATATAAATATAAATTTATATATTTTTCTGGTGTACTATCAAAATAAGATATTTTACACAACGGAAATTCATGTCGAGGATTTTTATGTATAATTTGATCACTAATACATCTATAACGTCCTCATAACAACAAAAAACACGCATACATTTGATTTGTTTTTAAAGAATAAATATGCATAAAAATCCACGGTGTGAAAATCTGAAAAACACAAACTTTATGAATTTCTGTTATATATTGGAATCAAATGGCACCGAAACTATTCAAATTAGTACAAGCATAATTTTTATTCGATTAAGTCAAAAACGCAAGTTAGAAGGTATAAAAGTAGATTATTACTTAACTGTTTATGGTCCATTAATTTAGATGTCAAAGAAACAGAACATTTTGGATTGCCAATCATCAATGTCAAAGTGACCGAGTTAGACCGTTACATTAGCGCAGTATGACCACAACATTGTTTTAAAATATTTTTCAGTGAATTCAAAAAGAATCTCAATTATTGGTAGCCATACGATTTATTTTTAAAAACAGCTTGATGTACTGAAATCGAGCCACTTTTGATGGCCAGCCAAGACACAATTGATGGACAGTTTTATGTGTTTGCTGGGATTGGAAGATTATCATCCTCTATGTGACCAAACTATCACTTCTGATCTGTACTCATGAACAACTTTATCGTTTGTCCAAATGTGATAATATACTTAACGGACGGAAGTCGTCTTCCATCAGGGATCTCGAACATATGTTTTACCAAATACATTTTTTTTTTCATTTATAATAGCAAAAAGTCTTCGTCGTCTAAAACTAGCCTCCAGAGAGCCCTATGTAAATTGACTATCAAAATGTTTTTTTACTAATTTAAAAAATAAAAAAATCGAAGAAATTTGTTTTTTTTTTCTGATTCGATTTAAATCGATTTTTATTAAGAATCGACCAGCAAAAGGGTTGGTTTACGTTTCAAAACTGAAGACGAACCGCTTAACCAATACACAAAATATTTTTTTTTTTATTTTAACTTTGATATTAAAAATTAAAAAAAATCGAAAAAAATCGATTTAAATCGTTTTTTTTTCTCGAATCGATTTAAATCTTTTTTTTAAGAATCGACCAGCCCTAGGGCAAAGTGAGAACTGCATTTTCATTGATAAGTAGTTTTTTTTTCAAAGACTATGAGCAGGAGTGATTTTTGTGAAATTATGCGGTTTAGAAGGTTTGATATAAAAAGACAAAGAAGACAGCGTTTACAAACAGATACATTTGCTTCAGAGATGGTACAAATTCATCGAGAATTGCCAAAATTGTAACAAGCCTATCGGTGAAAAGCTTTTCAAAACCAAAGGGACGTGTGGGTTTACACAGTAGATGCCGAACAAGTTTGGTATCAAATTCTGGCTAGCATCTAACGTCAGCACCAAATACATTATAAATGGGTTTCGATATTTGGAAAAGTATGAGAGAGAGAGAGAGAGAGAATTAGTTATTAGCGTCACTAAGGATAATTCATCATTAGATGAAAAATTACTAAACAAAAAAAACACTATTGTTGGAGCTATCCAAGAAAATAAATTTTGTCCAGCAGGCGAAATATGGTATGCAACGCTTCTCAACAATCGATATACCTGAAACAATCAGATTCTATTATAATACTATAAATACGGTGTAGACAAGACGAATCAAGTGGCAAGAACATACTCCGTAAAATCGAAATCGCAACGATTTTCTTCAATATTCTTGACCTGGCTGTAATCAACTCAAAGATTGTGTACAGATAAACAACCGAAAAAAATAAAGAAAAAGTAGACAGTGTGCAAATGCGAAAAAGATGCCAAAAGATTGCAATCGAAAGAAAACTAGCCAAATCTGTTTTAAATGCAAAAAATGTGTGTGTCTTCGATAATTTGCAAAATATTTTGTCATTTTCTAAACTTTGAATTGAATTTAATAAAAAAAAAATCCTCGCAATTTACTTTTGTAAATTTAATAAACAAACAATTTTGAATCGTTATTTGGTAAGATTCGGTAGGTTTAGTGTTAAAAAGCATTAAGGTTTATTTATTTTTTAACTTAATGCATAATATCTGAAGAATATTGTGTCAAAATTTCAAGTCGATCTGTGCTAAATTGACGATCAAACTCAAACGTTTTATTCCAAATTGTATAGTAAACAAAACTTTAATGCGTCTTTCCCACAACTCACGTCAAAGTCGGTAGACCTTATAACTTCAAAACTACTGCACCGCTCCTTTTGAAGTTTCGAACACTATTTCTGTACATAATTTACAACAAAGTCCACTTGCCAAGACGTCATTTTGTATCAAAAGTTGTAATTAAAAAAATGCCTTTAAACATGTTCAATAAAGCCACAAAATTTCATGTTCCTGAGTATATAACCCCATCAAAGTTTAAACCCAAAATCAATTTGTGAAAATTGAAATTTAACTGAATTACTTTTCAAAACCAAAATTCGTGTTTTAAATATTACATAAACAAATATTCTTTAAATTCAATACAAAATTCCTAAAAACCCACAATTCATGTTACACTTATTATAAGAAACACAATATCGAGGACACATTAAGTGCTAAATTATTACAATGTAAAGCTCATTCTCAGCAAGTTTAAGCTGCGAATTCATGACTGGCCAGAGAATGCCAAATAAATTTAATTTTCTGGTCATACTAGTTCATTTTTAGTTGAAAAAGTGTTGTTTTAAAAAGAAAATATTTAACAGTAACACAATTTGTAAGTGGTGAAATGGAAGAAAACGACTGTCAATACAAAGTAATTACCATCGTATTAACGAATTAAGAACAACAGAAAGTAACTACAGGGCATTTAATACTTGAACAATATTTTTTATAATATATAATAATATATAATAATTTATATAATTTTAATTCTGATACAATGGACAATGGGTATTTCAAAAAATGACTTTTATATAGATAAACGACAATTTATCTCAGAAAATGTATCTCGGACAATTTATCTCGGGGACAATTTATCTCACGACAATTTTTCTCTGACATATAAATTTCTTGGTGACAATTTATCTCGGCGACAAATTAACTCGGCGATAATAATCTCGCAAATATTATCTTAAAAACTTAAAAAAAAAACAGTTTCCACGACCTTGGCTCTGGATATGACTAAGAATAGAAATAAGAAATGAAAAGCAATTCACACAGAAAAATAAAAAAAAAATTGCAAATTCCAGAAATTTATCATTTTTTTTAAATTACCAAATATTTTTTTATTTTACCATTTTCAAATAAGTCGCAAAAATCGCGTTTTCGCCTTCAAAGTGTTCCCAAAAAGTGAAAAATTGAAATTTCGTGAACCTGAGGAAAGCGATTTTGATTTCAAAGGATCCAGCACCATTTCCGTATATTGTTTATATTTCTTCATGAAAATATTATACAATATTCTTAGAATGTACTTTAATGTACCATTGGTTTTATTATTTATACAAAAATTAGCCTTTTTTGCATGAATTAATACATAAGCATAAATAATGGATTTTTTTCATCAACCTATTAACTTCTTTGGTACTAAAAACAGTGAAATATTATGGTAATTTTAACAAAACAAAAATAAACAAGGCAATCGAGAAATAGCTTACATCCAAATATATGTCTCGCAGATGACCATATATAGACTCTTCCCACATAACTCCAACTAACCACAAAAAAACATAAACACGCCATTAGTTCATCTACAGTACAATTTATAAGTAGCTCAATTAGATTATCGCATTCCTTCGTTCACTCATCATATGCGCATATTACATTCGCATGTGACCGATGTGATGCAATGTGTGCTTTAGTAAAAAAAATCCACAAGGCCATTCGGTTGCCCAATTCAGTCAGTACAAACATGTTTATTATTATTATTACTATGTCAGCGTACTCTATAATATACACCTGAAGCATATAAACAATTTATTTATATATATATATGTTATTATATTATTTACACCGGGCATTAAACACTCCATTGTTTTGGGTTTTTTTTTCCGCGCGATTGTGTGTCCGCTTGTCAAAATGTATGAGAGTGTGTGTTAGAACCGGTGCAATTAGCGCAGTATAGTACGTCAATTGTTATGGTGTAAAGAATGGACATATTTTCAGTATGAAGGAAGGAAATGTGTATGTCTAAATTATGCTGGAAAATTGTGTGTTACTCAGAACAATAATAATTGTGAATAATTAAAGTTACATGCAAACATAAAGCTTTTAGGCTTTTTTCTATGAAAACATAGAACATGGTAAGGGAAGTCGGGGTATTGTGAGCCACTTTTTGTATTGCCAAAGGGTTTCCATTTAATTAAGTTTTTCTTCAAATTTCAATGCTGGATGTTGTAGTATAAAGACTTAGCTTTCTTATTTCCAAATTACGAGATTCTCAGACGATTGCAAGACATTAAATTTTTCGAAAGTTTGAAAAATCTCGGGGTATTGTGCGTCACTTTCAAAATAGAATAAATTGAAAAAGTAATTGTGAATTAATATGAAAAAGAGTAAAACACATGTCAAACATCAGTCTGAAATGCGTTACCAGTCCAATAACATGCGGTTATTTCGGCACATTTCAACGTTGAAATTGATGGTATTTTAGCGTTTCATCTTTTTCGAACCCCCATTCTTACAATGCCAACTTCATGCAAAATTTATTTTTCATTTCGAAAGCTAGACACAGGAATATGGAAAATTCACACGAAGTGAAAATCACATAACGAGAACAACAAATTTATATTTGTTTATAAAACAATGTAACGATGCGGATGCACTCGCTCAAAATTGTAGATTATCATGAGACGAGTCGATAACAGTTGTTCGTTGACAACAAGTCAATTTTCAAAGAAAGGTAATCTACAAGCTACCAAATTTTAATGAATATTTGATTTGCATGCTTGTCATTTTTTTTTAAAAACAAGTCCATTTTACTTTATTGGATTTGATAAAGAAAATTGACAATCCTATTTTGCGATGAAGTCCATTACCACCATAGTTGATTTGTTTACTAAAGTTCATCGAACTCATATTCTGGAAGAGTGAATGTCATTTGTTTAAACTTCATCTTTAGCAAAGTGGATTTCTACAAAATTTAATAGAATTATGAAAAAGTTCTTTTTATAAATTAAGTAAGTAAAAATTTAAAAAAAATGGGAAAGTCACTTTTTTATGAAGCTCATTTAGAATTGTAGCGATAAATTCCATTTGCATCTTCGTGAATTTATCAACCACAATTCACGAGACTCAGAAAAGGTCATCAGTTACCATGAAGTCCATTTCAAATTAAATGAAGTTCATTTTTCGTCCAAAGTAAAATATAGTAAATCATCTATTGCAATAAAGTCCTATTTTTAAATTATGTAAAATCGTCGTTTGATTAACAACATTTATCTTTTATCTAAATGCATGTTGGAGTTGGAGTAGGATAATCATGATCTTTAGCTATGAAGCTTGGAATTTGATGCACATTTTAAAGGAAAAACTTACTCTTAAGCGAAGTTATTCATTTTTACACTGGGGTTTACCATATTTAGGGACAGTTATGAAGTCCATTTCGAATTGAATGCTGAAGTAGTTGATGCCAATTTCATCTGATGTTTATTCTCAGTTGGATTTTTTTTTGGGAATTTTTTTTGTAGATTAGTTAATGATGGACAACCATGAACATCAATAACACAGAAGAATGGAGTGAAATTAAAATTTTGGAAAATCGAAAAACATAGAGATCCAAAGAGATGGGACATTTAAAAGTAAACTGTTTGGCGTTTTTAATATTTTGTATGTAGGAAATCGTGCTTGAAAATTTGTTATCTTTCAATTTTTGGCACTTTTTCATGAAAAACACAAACACTATTGCGATTAAAAACAAATAAAATATCGTAAAAAAGTGAACAGGTCAGATGCTCGAACCTCGAACGATCAATTGCTCAAACATTTGTGTGCGAGACTGGCGTAAAATATATATTATAAATTCCGTTCTGTTTTAAAAAGCTGTTTAAATATACATTATTACGGCAGTCCTCAGTTTTGATTTTTGCGCATCTAAACGTTCGAGCATCTGAGCCGGACCCGCAAAAAATAACATAAAAACAAACATCGATTCACTTGTATTTTGTGAAAATATGTTTTTTAATAGCCTTTATAGTTGGCCAAAATCATATTTAAATTTTGAATTGATTTTTAAAATACAAATTTAAATTTTTTTTTATTCCAAATTCAACAATAGTTTAATAAATACAGACAATGGCAAATATTTTATTGTGAAATTCAATTTTTTGGGGCTCGACACAAATTCCAACCAATGTTTTACCAACAATTAAAGAGGTTTTTAGTCATTTATTTTTAACAGCAAATTCTAATAAAACAGTTACTTGTAGAAGTCTGGAAGAACACATCGATTTAAACGGTTTCGCGGTTGCGAGTGAATAAACATTCATCCACCAGAAAAGGCTTGCTGAAAGAACGAAACATACGCCAAAAAGCTTTATTTTAATCACTAATAAGATCTTGGACCTTTCTGCGTGTAAATGCAAAAGTTTTACTGAACGCGTCTGCAAAAAGACATGCAAGGTAAGTCCTTTTTATTACAAAAAAAAAATTATGTAAATGTATTTATTTAAAGGGTCCATCATCGAATGTTTTAGTTGACCAGCGAAAACTTTATATTGTACCGGTGACGTACAAGACGAACTACGTAAAAAAACGAGCACACAAATCTGCAATGCGACGCTATCTACAAGCTCTGAAATTCAACGATCACGTAAAATATTGAAATCTCCTCTTGTTATACCATGCCAAACAAATAAATGGTCCAAGACCGATTTTAATGCGTCCAATCGGTTTGGAATAATAATAATTCTCACAACAATGACTGAATTTATCGACCGTGGCAAAGTTCGACGCGATCTTTAAAAAAAAACGCGCGAAGCAGAAAAAGCATCATCCGTAAATCAGATGCCGTTTGTTAAGCGTATATTTTGACGGCCGCAAAGAAAAGACGATCACTACCGGGTTCAACATATATTGAAGACATTGTTTCAGAAACGCTGAAAATATTTTGAAGGCAATAACAATCGTTTTTATCATTGGAAAATCTGACTTGCATGCATATGAGGTAAGTCCAGAAAGTAGATTTTTCTAATCACAACAACAAACCATCTCTTTCTTACAGTTCATGACTTCTTATTTCTCGTCGGTTGATTTTTCCCACCCATGGTAGTCTTTGAAGAGGTGAAAAGATGAAACTATAAAGATAATATCCAAACCCCGTGAGCTCAAAATTGCGTTGGCGTTTTTTGTGTCCTAACTTGATTTTTTTCGCTGTTAATTTCAGTAAGTATTTTTTATTACAAGAGAAGGAACCTTATGACAGTGTGCTCCTCGTACTTGTCGATATTTATTATCGACCTACTTCGCATAAACGGACTCTAAAAAGCAAGTTTCACACCACAAGTGTTTATTTAGTCTTTGAATAGAACAGTGACTTTCCAGGAATGATTAAATATGGTTCTTATTAATCTAATGACTGGAGACAGAGTCTCAATTTATATCAATCAATACGTCATAAAAACTTGGGTTATTTATGGCCATAAACTAGTTACAAGCAAAAGAACACTGATAGCCCACATGAAACAAGTTGTCGAAGGGGGTTTGTGACGAAATCCAGAATAGGAAATACAAAATTCAAAGTCTTTCCCAGAATTTCAGGCTAGCCCGATCTTGTTATGTTGGATTATTATTTTTCATTTTTCTGGATTTTAAATCCATGAATTTTTCTATAGAAAATCCAAATCCATGAATTTTTCTATAGAAAATCCAAATCCATGAATTTTTCTA
>JANSTU010047166.1:0-10377 GCA_027564075.1 Bolitophila hybrida | reverse complement strand
GAAAGATGGGATAAGATAGTAGCTTCAGACGGGCAATACTTTGAACATTAAGATTGTTTTGATATTTGAACAATAAACCTCGAAAAGTCATGAATTTACCTTTAAAACTTAGTTGTAGACCTATTACATACATTTTCTATTTAGATTTAAATAATTATCTTTTACAGAAGTAATGCATTTTTAAATTGAGTTAAATTTATAGCCCAAAAAAATGTGATTAAACAAAAAAAATATGAAAAAAGTGGATTTCCTGGAATAATTGCTGCTGTAGATGGTACACATTTAGCTATACAGAGTCCTGCAGAAGAACCATGGGCTTATTATGGAAGAAAAAGCGATTTCATTCTATTAATGTTCAAATTGTACTAATACACATTTATTTTTAATAGAAATTATATATTTTGTATTTTTTTAGGTTTGCGACAACGATTTAAATATATTGAGTGCAAATTCGAATTTCCCAGGTTCTGTCCATGATGCTGTGGAAAAAAATTATATTTAGTGACGAAAAAAAGTTTAATTTGGATGGTCTAGATGGTTGTCAGTACTACTGGCACGTTATTTCGAAAAAAAACAAGTCCGTATGAGTAAAAATGTCGGTGGCGGTGGTATTATGCTGTGGGGTGCTTTTGGATGAAATCGAACATCTCCAATCTGTTGGATAACAACAAGAATGTGTTACTTCGAATTGTTCGACGAAGTTTTATTGGAATATGGTGATCAAATTGGATCTTTCAGCACCCATCCACGTTTCAAAATCTTCAAAATCGTGGTTTAAAAGCAAAAACATTGAGATTTATTTCTGATCTCAATCCAATTGAAAATCTTTGGGTTATAATGGAAGGCAGTTTATGACTGTTGAAGACTTAAAACAATGCATTCGAGAGATATGGTCTAATTTTACCATTTTCGTGATCCAAAATCTGATTTTATCAATGCCAAATAAAATATTTGAGATCATAAAATATAAAGAATCCGAAACAAAATATTAATTTCTTAAATTTATGTGATTTTTGTAAATATTAAGTTAATTAAAAATTCTGCCTTTATATTTATTTCAAACGAAATTGTATTTATTTTGTATTATATACCCATTATTCTTTTAATTCAATTTAAAAAAAAAAATTGTCAAATACTTTTATACTTTATTAAAAAGCAGATTTTAGAGGTGCCTATATAATTATTTCCTACACTGTATATATTATATTATCTCTCTTAAAAAGAATTATATCCTAATTTAAAAGGGTATATGGAGCAAATAATTATCGTCGACTGACAGCTCTGATCTGATCACTCGGGTGCAGAAGAAATAATTTGTCGAATAACAAAAAAATACTTCAAGTTGTTAAACACGGTATTTTATGCCAGTTTCAGGATATTTTGATTTTCATTTTATTGAATGGGAATGGTGTTTTTTTTTAACAAGACAACCGAAACAAAAAACAAATATTTATAAATTATAAATGTTAAATGTCTGTTTGTTTTTTATTCGTACGCTGATTTGTTTATTTTTTTAAAATACATTTATGGGTCATTCCATGAGTTAGAGACAATTAAAACACAGGCTTTGACCAATTATGGAGGTGCCATTGTACTTTAAAAGATTGTATATCACAAATATCGAAACCAAAAAGATGATGAAATAGAAAAAGGTAAATGTATATTCAGACTTGTTTAGGTTGCAATGTGTTCTATCAATTGGACGGAAACAAGACTTTTTTTGATTATTCTTGATTTTAACTTAGTAACTTTTTGTATTTTGTTATTTTGATAACGTTTATAGATCCGCTTTAAAATTATACTTTAAATGTTAGTAATTACTTAGGAAAGGGGTACAAAATATTAAAAATTGAAGAAGAATATAAAAATAAACAAAAAGAAGCGTGTTAAAAGAGTCGAGAGAGCATTATCAGCAACCGAGAGACAACAAACAAAAAAAGAAGAACGTGAAAATATAAAAAAAGGCAGCAGCACGAGCTCGAAGAGCTTTGCCACAATGCCCTGTGAGAAAAAATGTGCTTTTGTCAGATATTCAAGAAACAACTGAAATGCCCTCTAACAGTTTTCCTCGAAAACACACCTCGACTTTAAGTGATGAAACAATCAAGGAGATTGAACAGTTTTATCTGAAAGATGATATAAGCCACCAGGCTCCTGGCATGAAAGATTTGATTACAATTCGTAACAAAAGGCTGATTTACATGCAATTTATGGAAGGAAAAGAAAAATTGTGGGTAAAGGCAATTTGCCGAATTACGTCCAAGAAATGTATATTTGAGCAACAAACTTCCCCACAATGTCTGTCTATGCAGATATCATGAGAATTATATATTAGCTTTAAATGCATTTCATAATATTGCATTGGACTCCCCAAAATACAGCCATATTTTTATTAAATCTTTTATATGTGAAAACCCAAACAAAGTCTGTTGTTTAGTGCTTCATGCAAAGATAATTTAAATATAAAATTAATACAATACATAGAGAATATCGAAAATGTTGAAATATCATGGATGGTATGGAAAGAATGCGATGGAAAACTGTCTAAATGTGATGAGTCTAACATTGTTTTTGAATTGCAGCAGTATATTTTGAGCATTCTTACATTAAAAGGCAACAAGCAGAATCTTACAAAGATGATAAGAAAGCAGTATCAGCTAAAAATGATCATCCCTCAGTCGCTATGGTTCAAGTCGACTTTTCTGTAAAATTTTACTTGCGTTGCACAAGATGAAATCCAAAGTTTCCACTGGGTCCAGCCCCCCCAGAGCGCTTACGAAAACGCTTTTAAATGTAAATAATAATTAAATAAGTAAATTCTAACAGCATACATATAAAATATAAATAAAAACAGATTGCAAAACTGAATAATATATTATCACCGTGCAAAACCTCATTATCTCATCGCAACCAAGTAAATAAAACCAAAAAAAAAAAATGCATTTATAAACACCACTTTTGCATAACTGTTAAAATAATATTTTGCGTTATTTGTACGTACTGCGTTTGTTCATCTCAAAAGTAAATATTTAATTTAACCAATGCAAGCTCGCGCACAAATAAGTGCAGACCAAAAGTAAGCAAACTTTAAAGAGAACTTTTAAAATCTACTCCACCGCGCACAGCATATATATATATATATAAAATGATGCAGATTTGTTTTTAAAGTTTTTTTCTTTTCCGTATATTTCTTGGAAAATTGTTACTCAACATATTTTTAACGTGATGCATAGGGATCCTTTTCGCACAATTTATACTTATGTTCTGATATAAATACACGTAATATACGAATAAAATTGTTTACAAGTTATCGTTTGCTTTTCGCATAAAAACTTTCTTTTCGATCCTTATTTGGCCACTGAATAATTAACACACATTTCCAGGTCAGTGCAGTTGTACTTAAACGTTTGTTTTGTGTACCTTTCTTTCTAATGTCCATATATATATATATTTATATTCTCAGACAAGGGTGGTGTTATTCTTGGTCGAACGACAGACTGTGTTTTTGTTATGTCTACTTCATTTGTCTATACATCCACTTGTAAGTATCTAGATCTAGTCTTATAGAAAATTAGAACATCCATGTGCACAACTTTTGAGCCGAACCGAACATTGTTATTAATGAAATTACTGTGCGGCTTCCCATATACGTTGTAGGTTTTATGTAATTTGCGTCAGAAACGCGGTAATGTGTATAATATGTATGTGTATGTGTGGGTGTAAATAGCGTTTAAGCAGTTGCCGCTCGAAGAATGATATTTGGTCTGCTGGGTATTATGTATTCTGAAACAGCGGTATATAAATATAAACGACTGTCGCTGCCGAAGTTCTTTGGTTCTGGTGAAAATTTTAGTAACATTTCTCTAGATCGGTTTATATATATATATATGTGTGTGTCTGTGAGTCTGTGTGTGTTTATGGGAAAGTTATTAATAATTCGTAATATACCACACGCAGTCTCCGCGATCATTTATGGCCGGGGGTCGCGTTATAGCACCAATCCTTCTAGATACTTTATCTAAGTTCACGGCCGGGTAATTGGGCTGTGCAAGGTTCATAATACCATAACCAATTACACATACTATATTATATTCAATATGTATATATAAATAAATCTACTTCTATTCTATAGTATGATTAATGTCGTTAAGTTATATGGAACACACATTTGTGAGGTCGGTCGTAACGAAGTCTTTGGGGAATCATCATTTGATGTGCGTCGGTTTGTGCATTTGTGCGGTTTATGTAGATTCAGATCGAATACATACGGATTGAAAGCGAATGCGTTCTATAGTATCTCTGGTGAGTGATTATGTAGAATAGCTTGTGGGATGACCTATAAAACTGCATGTTCACTGATTATACCCACAGCGTCTGATGCGTAGAATCTTTGCTATAGTAAATTACATGATGGCATTCAGAGAAAACAAAAAAAATTACAAGAAAAGGTTATATTAGACCAATTATTAAAAACAGTTCACAAAAATATCAGATGCTGTTAGACTAAGATACCAGATCAGAAATTGAGAAGGGATGAATAGGTGCAGGTTAACCATAGGCACCTGGGTCTAATCAGGCCCGTTTTAACTTCAAACATAGATATTTTTTATATCTATAGAACATTTTTTTTTCGTCATATAACATCGTAATCGGTCTAATGAGCTATTTGTGGAAGCTGCACCTGAAGACGACAATGATGATGACGATGAAGAGAGCATTAATGTTAGCAAAGTTCCTGCCGGCGAACATTATTCAACAAAAGAAGGCGTTCTTTGGATGAAAAACCCACCATTAACTGGTTTCGTTCAGAAGCCCATTTCAATATTTAAGCGAAGTCGTTTAAATCTAATCTAAGATGATACAATAACATTGTTTAATAAGTGTAAACCCGTAATGGTTAAAAATCACAAGGGATAAAATTACAACAAAAGAGAGATTATCGTAATATGTATATATTTTTCAACCTTTTACAAAAAGTACATCAAACATTCACATAGATTAGCGGAGCACCTACCGCGAAATGCTCTCCATATAAAATGCGAACCTGTCAAAACCCAGCCGTCCGAGTTACCGACTTCAAATCAGCTGCCTATCCTATAATTAATAAAACAAAAAAAAATATTATGTATGTATTTTATATGTATTTTTATATGGTCTGTACAAGATAAATGAATATCTTACAACTGATAACGCATACAATCCCTTGAAATTGGTATTGAGGACGGGAAAAGAGTTAGTGTGACGAAAAAATATACTAATTTTTTATATACATTATTCCGATTATTGCGGGTCAGAGAAGAATTTATACTTTCACAAAATGATGATTATTTAATTATTAAATATTTTTTTGAAATAAATTAATAAAATTTTGTTGAAAAATGTATAAATTTGTTGGTAGTGCTTTGTTTTTTTTAACTAAATAAATAAATACCATTTCGAAATTTTGGTGACAAAAATACCATTCTATTTTTTTGTTAAAATTTTTAATTTTTGGTAAAAAAAAATATGATTTGGAAGATACTTAATTTTTTAAAAAATTGTTAAAAAAATATTATTTTTAAAATTTGTTGAAAAAAAATTTTCAGGAAGGATTTGTCTCTTCATGCCTACAAAATTCAATTTACCCCGACAATTTGAAGCGCCAAACGTTCGCCAATTTGATGACAAACCGATGCGGAATTTTGCCAGAAAATCTTCCTCAGCGACGAGGCCTATTTCCATCTCAGTGGTTTTGTTAATAAGCAGAATTGCCGCAAATAGTCACTGTTTGGTGTGCCTTTTTGCTGGCGGAATCATCATTGGACAATTTTGCTTCGAAAATGCAGCTGGCATTTACGGTGAATGGTGAGCGAAATCGTGCCATGATCTTCCTTTAGGGATATCTTAAGAACAAGGTCTATGCCAACAACAATTCAAGAGCTAAAGGACGAGATAACATGACATATCAGATCATGTTGATATTGTGTGGAGGAGATATAGCTTTCAAAACTCATTCCCTCAGTTATATTATATGTGCTTAGCGCCACTAGGCTAACATACGAAATAGAGTTAGCAAGAAATTGTTTCGTGTTTCATAGTTTAATTTACAACTTAATTTACAAAGAAAAAGGAATTCTTATAGCACTAATTGATTTATTAAAACATAAAAAATATGAATGGGTTAGTTTTAAAAGATTAATTATTATTTATTTTTTTAAGTATATAAATATATATGAGAACATTGTATATGACTTGTTCATGAGTCCTCATTCAGTCAAAACGTTACCTTTTTAGAAATTATAGATGTGAAATCTAAAACTTCGCTGTGTTTTCAGAAAACGCTTTGCTGAAACTGCTCTTACTTTGCTGCAGCTGGAATGTTTAAGTAGGATCCAAAATTATCTATGATAGTCAAATTTTGTCTATGGTTTGGGTAAGATTCAGATTTATGCCTATTTCCTAATTCTAATCTAACAGAAATAGTAAAATTTAATAAAGTGGAGCCTTTGGTGGCAGAATTACATGTACAGTGTGACAAATAAATCTTCGTAAAGCAATATTTTTGACCGACGTTTATTTTCGACAGGATTAATTTTTGGCATCGTTATTAAATTAGAGTTTATTTAAAAAACTCCCTCTATTCGTGTTTATATTTAAAAAAAATAGAGTGTTCATTTTTAATTTTGTAAAAAAATTGTTATAAATATACTATTAAAAATTCTTATTCAAACCTTTAAAAAACATAAAAAAATATCTATTTTATCTTTTTGAGTTTTCTTTTTAATAAAATATATACATATTTTATGTGTTTTAAAATTTTAAAAATATTGCTTTACGAATACAACTTTGACTCTTTGTAAATAGACGCCTGTATGACATTGTTATGTCAATCCATGGCAGCGTCCACCCAGTTACTTTCATTTATAATGTTTTTTTTTTACATTAAAGATGATTGGAAATATGTAATCACTTAGAATTGATTACATATTTCCAATCATCTTTAATTATCTAACTATTATTTTAAATACCCCGTTTTTAGTATCGGTAATCCCATGACTTCCACAAATTTTGTGAACATACAAATCCCACTTAATTCATGTGCAAATGGATGTAATTGGCCCACTTATTACATCGTGGAATGTTGATTAAAACATAATTCACATTATTTGTCGATTAAAACAGCACGCATTTAGTGGAACCTCATTTACATTTATGCTTGTTCTAAATAAAGTAAATATCATTAAATTCGATAGTAAATATATTTCCAATATAATCAATACAAACATTTGATTTCCAAACACACTGGAGCATTCACAAATAAAGTGGAATCTAATTGTACCATTGAACATTGATAATGCGTTTATCTCGATTTCCCTTATACTAAATGAGGGGATGCAGTAACTTTACCGCACCTATACATATATACATATATATATTTACACGCAGCGCTGCCTTGTGAACACTAGCACAAATTTAATTACTAAATACACGCTTATTGCGTATCGTGGGAAATCAGGAGTAAATACGATGTGTTGTGCGAGTAATTTCATTTTCTGCAAGTTTTGTCTCTTTCTCTCTGTAATATTCGTACTTGTGTCAATATCTATACAAAATACAAATACATATTATATCAGATGCATGATAACTGATGCGTTCATTGGACTGTATTAATATAACATATAAATATATAAAACAAAACACAAAAACAGAGCGCAATTAAAACTCATTAAAAACAATCCAATTCTTTATATACAATTATTATTTGCCATAAAAGCCATACTTTGATGCAGCCACATTGTATACTGTTTTACATTCAGTGTATATATACACAGTTTCAAACCACCCGCACCCTGATGCCACAATTGAAACGTGGCGCGTACAAACAATAGAATATTAACAATAAAACAGTTGTATATATATATATGTTTTTGTGTATATGTGTGTGTTTGCGCAATTATAATTCGGCGAAAATGAAATAAATTGAAACCAACCTTTATTTACCCTTTCGTATATATTTAATTTTATAAAAACAATTTTCCGCATTCATGGTGTAAATGCTACAAAACATATAAACCCCACCTGCTGCTGCTGTGTTGCTGGAGTTGTTGCACCCTTGTGTTGCACGTACAATTCGTACATATCGCTTAAATATAGGTACTAATGGGTATTATTAAGCCACCCACCCCTTTCTCATACTCCACATGAAACGACATACAAATTTTGTATTTTTCGAAATTATATTTTCCGGCAATAACAATTAAACCATTTGTTAGTAACAACTACCCAACATGGCACGTGCGCGCGAGTGGTTGGGCACACATTGCGAATTTATTAAAAGCAAGTGAATTAATCTCCCTAATTACGTTAAATTCGACTCTGTTTATGTGTATGTGTGTGTGTGTGTGTGTGCCGAAAAAAATGGAACACATACGCTCACATATTATACAATGTAACATGTACACTGGACACTCTTCATCCAAGCTCCAGGGTGAACACCAGAGAGAAATAAAAACAAATGGCCGTACTTATGCAATGCTCTGCGCTGCGTTGCCCATTTAATGTTTTTTGCTCTTTTTAGTTGTACGTATACACAATATATACACTCTATCTGCAAACCCACCACACCCCAAAAACATATAAACAAACATATGGCACACATACAAACGAACCACTTATAATTAAACATAATTTTATTTGTAAAGTGTATTAAAATAGGTGTACCGAGCGTTCTCTTGGACGCGCAAACCCTTGAACACGCGCCGAGCACTCCGGACGGACCATTGGCTCGAGTTGTGTGTTTGTGACGGGACGCTATATTGTGGGAACTAGGAACACTCTGTTGCTGAGCACCTCCCGCGCCGACCCCGGTGATGTGTGTATATGTGTGAGTAAACCCTTTACCAACTCCGACACACCACACATCACGCATCCTGTTCGCCCGCACACGACAAAATAGCAAATTTAAATGGAATTATATATTTTAAAGGGTTCACACATTGTTGCGGTGTAGATTAAATATTATATATACGGAAATAGGTTTGTGCCGGAGTATTGTATGGGACGGACGGCCATACTGGAAAACTATATACATGTGTAATATTTATATGGTACACAGCACACGCATGCATATATGTATGCGTTTAGTTTGTATGCAAAGAGATGAAGATCTATACGTGCGCGCACGTTTGTGTGTTCTGGACAGCCGGAAAATCCTAGGGCGGCTCGGATTGGCGGCTCAGTAGCAGAACAAACACACACACACATACATATATATTCTCATATACGGTGCACACGCATATGAATAATAATTCTCTTTAATCTCTTGACCTACAAAATGGAAATTTCACAAAGCTCCGGTTTTTCGTCGCAATTGATTACTAGCGCGCACACACACATACACATGCTGTGAGCACTATTTGTGTGTACATGTGCCCATTCATATATGATATATATGATGTGAATATGGAATTCACGGATGCGAGCACAATGCGAGCTTTTCCCTGGGTGCATACAACGGGAGTATGTATTTAACGAGAAAAGCTCTTTTGCAAACAGTTTTGATTTTTTTTTTAAATATTAAGTCAGAAAAGGGCCGCAAAGACATGATATTTTAGGGATTTACAATGTATACTGTATATACCCACTTTCTTACACTTGATGAGTACAGATTACTTATTATTTTGGTCATTCCAATAATCTTTTAGAATATGCGATATTGGTAAGAACGATCCTGACTAGCCTGGGAGCTTTATGGTTTAGTTTTGCTTGTTCGGCTAAATCACAAGTCTTATCAACTGTTTATCTGGCTGCTAGACTTTAGTGATTCATTTGAATCATGAACCATAAGGTTTTTTACGAATAGATTCACGCAAACGACGCATAACACTAAAATAGTATTCCACCTCACCTTTGGCACCTTTTGTTGTTTCGGGATCGTAAGCGTAGATCCAAGTCTCATCTCCCGTAATTAACCGTCTGATAGTCAGAGAGCATTGTTTCACACACATCGACTTTTTTCAATCAAATTCAGCATTTTTGGTACCAATCGAGACTTGACACGTTCAAGGCCCAAAACATCTTTCAAAATGGTATCAATTGATCATTTTGATACCAATTTCATCAGAAATGTCTCTTATAGTTTATCGACGGCGTGCAAGCACTAATTCTTTTACTTTTTGGAAGTGATCATCGTCACTGGAGGTCGATGGTCGAGCAGATCTCTACCTTCTTTGAACAATAACACATCACTCAATAAGTCCGTAGGATGACACATAGATGGCGAAGTAAAGTAACAACCTTAAAAAGATATCTGTCAAAATAACATGACACTCCGACGATTAGTTTACCAGTTACAGAGGTTCAAGTGACGCTACTTTTGAGTTTTTCAAAAAAATGAAT
>JANSTU010047165.1:0-23886 GCA_027564075.1 Bolitophila hybrida | reverse complement strand
AGAGTACGTTTTAATGTGTATAAAAATTAGAATGAAATGAAAATTGACAAATTACAAAAACTTGAATGTTTCTGTTAACTAGATGTAAATATGCATATGTAAAACAACAAGTTTATTTAATATAAAATTCAATACTCCCACTTTTAGTTACTAGTTAAATAGATAATGTAGGCGTAGGGCATATTAAATTATTCAATTGTATAACAGATGTTTTGTGTTTTAAGATAAATATTTTATTTTTACTTTATTATATTATAATTAAGAAGTGTACATTCATAAGTGTTTAGATTATAGTTAATAATGAATGTTATGAAAATATGTATTTTTTAATTTAGATACTACACCACGTATGTGCATAATTAATAATATAATAAACAACGTGTATAATTTTAATAAATATAATATAATATTGATTTTATAGGAGTTTTATTTTTTCTGTAAATACAATTTCATGGCTTTTTCTTTTCCAGAGCCGCATTATTTTAGAAAAATCCTATATCGAAATTAGTGCAGTTTTGGAAAAAAAGTAATTACAGCAAATTATCAAATTGCAAAGAAGTGCGAAAAGGTTGAGAAATAGAAAATAGAAATGTTTGGTCTTATTGTTACCTCAAAATACATTTTTTTTAAATCTCAGTTGGTCTAAATTAAAAAAAAAAGTTGTAGCCTTAAAAAAATCTAGATTTAGATTTTAGTACAAACCCGTATAAAAAAAAACTTGCCGGATAAAAATCAATGAAATTTTCTACAATTTTGACCAGAAGGGAGTCAAAACTCGCCAATCGTATTCGAACTATTTTTTAGGTAAATTACATTGAACTTTAAGTTTAGATATTTTCCGATTAACTGAAGAAAATTCACTTACTATACTGAGAAAGAGGATAGATATGGTAAATGCTCAATCCTCTCAAATATTAATTCTTAATCCATTAGACAATACGCCCTGATTCAAACTTTTCCTTCCTATATCCTTTTTCCTTCCTTCTCTTTCCCTCCGCGTCGATTTTAAAAAACTTAGTCAACATATTTAAAATTCACTGCACCGGATGGAATATACAAGCAGCAAATACAAATATTGAGATTTTCTACACCTAACTTAACGAAGAGGATTATTCTATATGACAGGATCCAACCTAAGTTTATTGACATACTCTTTCGACGCGCTCTCCATCGCAATATCGCCATTGGGAGGTCGCCAGAGCCCGAAGTGATTTTCGAATGTAATTTCTGAAATACGTTATTGATTTGGAATAACGGAACATCAATTCCTTATTATTTTTATATTTGTTTTATTAGGAAGATTCTATTTCAAAGGTCATGGACTCCTCAAAAAATGTTTACAATAGATATTATAAATGTATGTGTAATGTTTTTTGTATAATGTTTCTAAATTCTGTAATTCTGTGCTCTATCTCGAGCAGGAAAATCATTAGTCTTTCTATGTTCGGGTTCGGAGGAGGTTGCCTCTAATTTTATTGTTTCTGCTGGCATCTGTGAATCGAATGCATTCTGGGGGGTTCTGCTCTGTGAAAGACGTTATCGTGACTGAACCTGGTGTGTCCAATACGTAATCTTGTGAGGACTGTTGACTGTTGGCGTGTTAGATACTTGTGAATAGATTTTTCTTCTGTCCAGGAATCCTGTATGCTCATCAGTTTGTTTGTGTTTTGGACGGCTTTAGGATGAGTGTGTTCCTGGCAAGATTCCATGCATCTCGGGTGCTGATTGCATAACCTCATCCGTTTTGGTGTTTTGAACCGTCGTGTGTGTATATGGAGTGTTTCGGAGTTAGCTCATTATGTAGTCAGTTTAAAAGGTACTTGTATTCTCAGGCACTAGTTTTTTTCTTATATCTTCTTTGTTAAGTCCAGACGAAATATTTTTTCCAAATTTATGGTCCAATAAGGTATCAGCGTGCTTATGTCTCTATCTCTTATCTGCTATTTTAATTTAGGTTTTTAAACACAGTGCTTTTCTACGTTGTCCTAAGTTGGGGATTCCAGCTTTGCCAAGTATACTTATCGTCGGGCTTGTTCGGTGAGCCCCTATAGCTAGTCTGATTCCTTTTTTTGAGGATAGGGTTGTATAAGTGATTTGAACAAACTTTCGATTTGTGCCAAAACTGGAGCTCGATAGTACTCGCATGATGTTCGTGTTTTTGTTGCAGTTGCTTTTCAGTTTGGTAATATGGCTTTTCCAATCGAGTCGTTTGTCCAATGTGTAATTTGTGTTGGTTTTTACCATTTCGATTTTTGTATTGTTTAGGGTGAAGTTTGTAGCTTGGCATCCGTTTCTTCTATAGAAGTGCATCGTTGTCCAGTTGTCCAATTTGTTGATTTTTTTCTGGGTTATTGCTACCGCTGGCGTAAATCTTGACGATATCCTTTGCATTAGCAAGAAATTAAGTTTTGTTGTCTTTTTCTATTTCGTTTAAAATTACGGTAACAGCAATTATGAATTTTCTATTTTTTTAGGAAGTTTTTAGGAAGAAGCCGGTTTGGTAAGGTGAGATTTTGTTTTGGGTTTCCATAAACCAAAAAAGTCGATTGCTAACCATCTTTTCCATAACATTGCTTAAGCAGTTTGTTAGTGTGCAAAATTGGTCTAAATGCATTTTTACCTGCCTTGGGAATAGGGATTATACGTGGCTGTTTCTCCAGCTTTCGGGGAATGTTCTATTTTCGGTTTCGTATCATAGCGTAGGTGTTATTCTCCTTCGGATTTCCCTTTGCATGTTGCCAGGGCCATGTTCAGTTCTACTTTTTTAAAGACTTCGTCTACCACTGTGTTTGTTTGTGGGATTATAAGCAGAGATTGTTTTTTTCTTTAACTTTTATCCTTTGAAATGATGGAGAGTAGGAAGAAGTGCAAGTCTTTCTATATGCACGCTGTCTGTTATTTATTTGCTGTTTTTGGACTAGCGGTTCGTAGTTGACCGGATACATCTAGCCGTGCTGATATTCAACTGCAGGCCGCGGAGGTATCATCTCTCGCACAAGTTGTCAGTTTTTGTCCTCGACAAGCTGTTCCGCTAACTCTCCTGCCAGATGAAGGTGTGTTGTATTCCTGACCTACACAAGATGGCATATCAATTGAGCTCGATCTCATCCGTCGACATGGTGCCTGATGTGCGAATGGCAAGAAAGGGTTAGATGACCGACTTCCCCAGCTGCTCCCTCATCTTGATCATCGGAACTCTGTGCAATTTCCTGCCATATTGCGCGTTGCTCTTACACCGAAAACTGGTTCATGCCTATTAGTGCTTCTCCAGTGGATCCTTGGGACACAAACCGCGAAATCGGTGCACCTCTTGCAACCAATTCCTCAGTGAACCGTCTAAAACCACATGATGCAGTTTTCTGTTGGCTTCTTATTATGTGGATCTCATTAAATTCCTGCTGAGACTTATTTATCCAAATGTCCCTCTCTTTACCTTTCGGTTTGGTGGCGCTATATATCAACTTATTATTACTTATTCAAATCTTTTCTCGTGCCGTGATCCGTTTTGGTTTGTTCTTGTCTTCACCGTACGGTATCTGCATATCGCATTTTTTTCTTCGGCGCTACATATCGATTTGTGTGATGTGTTTTCCGTTTTGTTTTATTATTTTTAACTTATTATAGTTTTCTTGAAATTGCTCTGCGAGGGCATTTGCGATATCTTTGGGATCAGTTAATATGCCATGACCGGTTGTGTATGTCCGTACTAGGTTGTTGGATCTTAACCCAATTATTTTTTTTACTTTTTTCCAGATTTCTGAAGAACTTACGGTTGGTCCCATGGTTTTAACGTAGTCAGACCATGACTTACTACGTGCCAGATTAATGCATCTTCGATCTTTTCGCTGAATTTAGTGTTTTTTTTTTTCTGTTTTCGACGCAATCTTCTACTAGTAGGTTCCACTACAGTAGCTCCAATAGAAGTAGCACAGCCCAAACAGCACATAAGCATGACCTGACCAGTCGTGTGAACCCGTTATGGTCAATGAATCCTATGACCTTGAATCTTCACGCAAGGCGGGACAGTTTCATTGCTTTAACACTTTGTAATTTTAAGTCAATTTATGTTTTCTAAAGTAATTTTGTTATTTTCATATGATTTCAAATTATTGTGGTCGGTAAGAAGTATATCAACCAAAATCACCAAAAAATCTGATTTTGTGAATTTTTTGTTTGGAGATTTTGATTTAGGGATATTTCAAGTCTCTCTAAAGTTAAAAATCCTTAACAACATTATTAATAATTATTCGCTTGGTCACAAGTTAGAAAAATACATTTAATTTTGTCAAAAGAGACCCACTAAAACGCCCGAAATTTTGTACAATCAAATATAATAATGTTTATTTTGTTTATCAATAAATTTCTACAAGCTATTTTTACAAATTCAATTTTTACATACACATATATTTACAAGGTTTATTTTGTCAGACGTATTTTGTCCTTCTTCTTAGCGAAGTTATTTAGAATTTTAGATATTTCGGTTGTATTGTTTGTTGTATATTGGTACGCACATTCAGGGTATATTGAATATTTCAGAATTATTATTAAACATTTAAAACATACCGGCACATTTAAAAATGTGGTTTAAGCTAATTTTATAATGTTGCGAAAATTGTACGATAAAAGCTGTTTGAGATTTTAAAGTAAAATTAAAATATATTGTAATACAAATTTAAATATTGCATTGGACTCCAAACTAGCTTTGTATATGATATATTTATATATATATTTACATTTAAGCTTAAGAAAGCATGGCTATATATAGCTAACATATATTATTATATTAGGATTGATTGTAACATTCTAAACACTTATCGAATGGATGACAATAATTTATTAACAATGTATATTTAATGTTGAGGTACGATGATTTTGAATTTATAATACATGTTTATGTTGGTGGTAGTGGTAGCATAATATGTATGTTTTTTTCTACAATTTTTAGAAATAAATTTTGAGACAGCCATTTAGATTTATTTGTGGAATATGTATGTTATATGTTTTTTATACTCTATATATGTATTTTTTTTTAGATATTTACATGTTAAATTCCACTAATAAATACATTTAGAGTCTAGACACAATGAGAGTTTTATCGTTAGTTTTCGTCACTATTTTCCAATACATAATTAGATTATTTATACAGGTTAACATGATTTGTAATTTTTAATTTGTTTTGTTATTATAAAGGCTACATGTGCTTTGTGTTATAATATTATTGTACACAATTTTGTTGCGCATTTTCTGGTGCACATTTAACAATATCGGCGATAATCATATTTTATGTACAAAGCTTTTCTGACAATTTATGTTTATATAGAATATTTTGTATACTCGTTTTGAAGTGTATTTATGTAATGCATTCTCAACTGATAAAGCAATTTAAAATGTTATAAATAAACAAATAACCGAAAAAAATAATGACGAATAATTTCTATGTGCACAGGACCCTTGAGAGTGATTGGAAGACACAAAGTATCTGTTTCTACAAATAAATCAAATAGTTGAATGTAGCCTCTGATTAATGGAGATATATTATTGCTTACAATATTTACATTTTCTGTGCTCTGATTAACAAACTGGAACTACAGTAAAGTACTTGGAAATATTGCCATTTGATAGAGGTTAAACAGGTCCAGATTTATAGCTTTAATGTCCACTGAAAAATCCAATAGTAAGGTGTGAATTTATCAAACTGAAACAATAATATAAAAAATTAAAAAAAACTCACCTAAAAATGAAAAAAATCAAATCAAACAAAATAAAACTCTGGACTCTATCTGCATTTATTTTTTTATAGAAACAAAAAAAAACAAAATACATTTCTATAATTTACACATATAAACAGACTAAAATAAAACACTAAAAATTACGATTTCTGCGTAGTTTTTTTTTTTTTTTTTGGTCGACTATGGATCGATAGTGTTGTACCACGACTCTAAACACAAATAAAATAGTGTGAAAAAGCTACTACAAATAATAATAATAAAATTAAATGTATAATTGTTATAATTTAATTAAATTATTGTCGATGTTCGTCTGTCTGTGTGTTTTGTAATTATTTTCATCAACTGTGTAGCTATTTGAAAATTATTCCAACTAAATGTCGTGCCTACAAAGTATTCTATATTATTTGTTTGTTTTCTACTTAAATACGTATTACATCACGCGTCTTTTACACTTTTTTTTTCGATATTACATATATTTACATAAAAATTGCTTATAGTTACATCATGTGGTTGTGTGCTGAGACTAAACTCAAATATGCTCACGAACAGTGTATAGATTAACTTTTTGATCCCTTCTAAATGCTAGTTTTGTTTTACTTATGAACCTATAGTGTTAATATATATAATAGTTGCTTGTGTATATATGGGTAAATTGTGTTCGTGCCTTAAAAGCGTATCTGACTCTGTGTTGAGTACAATATCTATAGACAAACAATAATAATTATAGCCTAACGAAATTCAAACGTTAGATCTCCCCAAAAAGACACCAAATCGTATGTACAAAAAAATCATGTTATCGTGATGCAGAAAACGCATATATTAAAACGCACACCACGAATCACTACCACCAGTGCATTAGTGTTAGTGTTAGCTGCGTTGTGGCGTTTTAAGCTGATGAGATCTATGTGAAAGATTGATGTGAAAAACTACTCTGAGAAATCATTCAAATGAATACAAGTTACTTATGAGCTATGATTTAAAATAGTTTTAGTGTGAAAGAAGTGGCCAAAGAAAGATAAAAAAAATAACTGTGGCGTATTTATGTACATATAAAACAGTATTTTTTTTAATATATTTTTGTCTGTGTATTGTGTATGGGCATTTCTGTCTCTGGATTCTAAGGTGGTCTTATTAAAATCTAAATTTCAGTTCTTTTATCTTGTATTATTTTTTTGCAGTTGATTTGAAAAAGTATTTTGTAAAAAAGTCAGTCTATTCGGAAACATAACTTTGCGCAGAATAAGGTTTTTGGTACGTTCACATTTTTGCAACAGTCTAATCTAAAGGACGAGCACGGAACTACTTATTATCGAAACATTGAGTAAATGTGTGTGATTTTACGAACTACACGCTAATATATATATATTATATTCATAGACACATAGATTGGTTTCGTAAAAATGTTATTAACTGGTTTGAAATTAAACCTACTTCCTGCACTTGGGTGGATTTTGCGTGCGTACTTTCGATGTTGATCTACATATATTTATATGTTATTATAATACACAGAATACGCAATTGCACCGTTTCCTGAGCTCAATATCCCGAATTTATTTAATAGGATTTATGTGAGAGTGTTTATTTAGTTGCTCTACTGAGAGATAATATAAAATTCACACACTATTATATATAATTTAACAAACATCGAGATTAATATTTAATTTAATAAATACATGCAAAACTTTAAGTGTAATTATGCTGATTTGTTTATGACTTATATCCTTTTTTTAGTTGTGTGTTGTGAACTTAATCGGTGTTGAGATAATAAGTTAAATATTAGTAACTGTTTTTTTACGATTTGTGGACACTCAATATTACATTTTTACATTCTAGTTAAGACACGCTATATTTAGGTACAGATAGGTATGTATTGTAAAATGTTTTTTTTTTGCTGAATATTGATTACACCATTTCCTTATATATTTCTATACATAATGTATTACTGCAATGAATATTGTATAGTGTGTATTTGTTTCTTTTTTTTCTGACTACATTTACAATGAACGCTAATAAATTTTGCCTGAAATCACACATTTTCCACTTTAGCTTGACACTTAAATTTTTTTAAAAATAAATTGCTTTATCAAAAAGGGAAATCATTAAAAAAAAGGTTTTATTGCCACTGAAATTGAAAACTATGCAATGCCCATAAAAAATTGTAAATTTAATGCTAGATATGTTAATCAAAATATAATACGAAAAAAGACAAACTATGATTTCGCTGTACAATCAGTCAGCTAGTAATTAAGTAATTTAAAAGAATAAGTTTTTTAAAGTAAAAATTAAAATATCTATATCTAAATTTGAAAAAAATTATTACAATTAACTTATGAAAACTAACATGATAGTGTTAGGCTTAGGATGCAATTCAGTCCAGGCGCTTGCAAAGCTTTTTTAATCATTTATATATAGTCTAGTGAACGGGTGCTGTATTCCATTTTTTTATTTTGTTTTTCTTCGCGTCTCTCACATTTAACAGTATTTTACGGATTTACTAATATGAATAAATTAGTAAATATTGAGGTAAATTTGGCAATCGTTTTTATGTTATATATTTTCTTTTCTGGGAAACGCACAATGCACACGCAGAAATCATCGTAAAAATCGGTGGAGTTGCATTTATCTCGTGTCTCGTAACATAAAAGCATGCATTGTAGCGAGCGGGATGGTATGGGACGATAAAAATGCAATGGTTAAACGATGGCATGCGTTTTGGCGAATGCAAAGGCGACGGCAGTATTTGCTTGTTTCAATATTTCTATGTTAGGTTTTGTTGTCGTTGAAATTATGCAGGGACTATGTGGGTTGTCTTTGTTTTTGTTGTCCTTGGTTGTTTTTTGTTCTAGGCAGCAATCGCCCCATTGTGATGTCATTCCCACTGATGCGGCGAGGGTGGAAGTTCAGATGGATGTGCAACATTCGAGCTAGAATAGAAAAAGTCAAAAATATTTGGTTACTTAACGGATATGGACAATTAGCTAGAGCGCCGCGCAGTTTATGATTAAAGATTTATCATTATACAACAATGCAGTCTGAGCATGCGCCAGAGATATTATTTAAAGCACTAATACTAAGCTATTTTCTAACAGTACTTGCAGGGTAATAAATACACACACAATTAATTTTGCCTACTAAATCGATTTGTTATTAATCGTGAACCACAGAAAATTGTAAACTCCATCATTTCACATAAATGAGTTTCACGGACATTTATTTAAAATAATCATAAAAAACATCATAAATAATATTTATTTTTATATACAATTTTTGAAAAACAAACATTTTTCATTATAATAGATGAGTATGAAACAGAAAAGAAAAAATATAAAGTTTTGCGTTTTTTTTCAATGATTATATTTAGGATTCGGAAGTTAATGGAGACTATACTCTAGTCAGAGCAGATGAAATTGTCAGGTATATTTGTATTAGTAAGCATATCGGATCCCAGAGTAGAATGTGTGTCATTCGCATGATAAATAACTGCAAAATGAACGTAATAATAATGGGTAGATGAAAATTAGATAGGAACATTTCAATATTGTAAAATAGTGGAATTTTCACATTATCCCAAATTATAAAAAAAAAACACTTTTTTATGAAAAAGAACTAATGTGACTTATTTACCAAACACCTAAGCGAAAAAGGTCCAACCCCCTCTTTACAATAATAAATAAATATTTCAATAGAAATATTTAATAGACCAGAAAAATTGGCCATAAATTCTGATATTTTCAAGTATATTTACTCAAAAATTCAAGTTTTTTATTCAAAGATAAAATTATTATAATTTAAATAAATTACAAGCAATGTATGTTAGTTTTTTTAAATCATTTTTTATGAATTAATACGCCTATTTAAACAGTTATTTTGATACCCACTAAAACTTTAATGATTAATTTTGGTTAGTAGTTATTTGTTTTAATTTATGTGTATTCACATTCTAATTATATTTTACAAATCGTGCTTTGGCCTTTCAGAGATGGCCAATGTAAATACGTGTACGTGCGCATATGTGTTTTACTGAACCATGCAAAAAAAGAAATACATTCGTTCTTAAATATCATGATCTTAAAAATCTAAATTAATCAAACGATAGAAAAGGACTCAAAAATGACAAAATAAAAAAAAAACTGACCTGTGTGGGGCAGGCATGCAAAAAAAGGCGTGGGTAGGCTATAAAACAGGACGACAAAATCACGCGGCACACAAAAAGACAACTGGCAATAACATAATGTTAAGAGCCGTCTTCATAGTTGACGACAAACCCCCGAAACAGTCTTTCGACTTGGGAGGAGGTTTTCGCTTGAAACTGGAGGCGGTCGAACTGCAAACGAGTTGTATGATTGTTCAGAAAAAATGTGTTTCTGGGTTATACGTGTGCGCATGCAAAAGTCCATCGTTTTCTTTGCCAATTATAGAAAAACTTAATTAAAAAAAAAAACACACACGACACCTTTAATGTTCCTTTGCAATTAGAAATGATCATTAAAAATGTTTGTCTGTTTCTCAAACACCACAAATTTACAAAATATTAATAAATTAATAATACACAACACAAAAGCCATCTTGAAAAGCTGCTGCTACTAGTTAGTTATTTCTACATAATATGTTCTACGTTCAAAAACAAACCAAATTAAAACTACCAAAAATCGGGTTGATATAAATTTGCAAAACAAAAAAACCGGGTCGGGACTAGGACACGTATGGGAGTATATAAGGGAACGGAACTCTTGCACCTAGATTGTTGTCCTTGTAAGGCCAGGATTTAAAAATAATAATGAAAAAACGCAAAAATAAAATGACTTAAATGATGAGATTAAGGTATCAACAGTAAACAAATTAAACGAAAGAGATAAAACATAAATAGTACATTATTTTGTTTTAGTTTTCAGTGATTTCAAGTTGTTATTTTTAGATCAACGAGGATCACACAAACATAATCAAGCTATTATTTAATAATTAATATTATTAATAATTTGTTCGTTATTTATATGTACATTTATACGTATATAATAAGATCGAAAGAGAGAAATAGAATAAAAAATATTTACAAGAGTGCTGTTATTTTTTTTTTCACATAAATGTTTGATTATTATTTATACATATTAATTATTGAAGGGCGTAAAGAATATATTATTTAAATAATATGAAAAAAAACGTGTGTTTTCTTGTTGTTTATCTTTTTGTGAAGTTGGGTCTTTGATTTTCGAAAAATATTTAAGGTTCTTTTAATAATAGATTATTAAATTTTGAATAATTTAAAGCAAAGCAATATAGAAAATTGGTGAACATTTTTTAAATAATTAACATCAATAACAAAAACCGTGAATTAAATATTTATGTGTATGTATATATGGATGTGTGTGTGTGCTGCTGAAGTGCGTGTTACCAAAAAAATAAATAATAATAGTATAAAATAATAATAAAAAACATTAATGTGATACATTTTGTTAAAACACAATGGAAAATATAAAATATGGTTTTAAAAAACAGAAAGAGTGTGAAATGTGAACAGTGAGAAACAAAGAAAAGAACGAAAAATTTAAAATATAGACAAAAAAGATATGGCCACAAAAGTTTGGACACACCTAGGCGCGCCTGGAGTTGAATTCTTGGAGTTGATTGTGTGTGTCAGGTCAGGTTGATACTATTGCTGAGTTGCGATGAATTGGTTTTGTTTGTTTTTTTATTTGATTTTTTTTTGTTTTTTGTTTGTTGTCGAAGGAGTAGACTTATGATCTTGGATAGATGCTGCGGATCCCTCCTTCTTACCTGGCGAAGCTCTTAAAGGCTGCACTCTGTGGATTTATGCACAGCGGTACGCGACCCGTTTGCAGTTGCTCTGCTATGAATTTGTGCATTTCCTCTGCAAGGTTTTTTAGAGATGAGAGAATTATTATAATTTGGTAGTTAATGATTGTTAAGCTGATGTTTTCCGATCTTACCTTTAACTTGTTGCACTGAGGTGAGTTTTCGCTCCCACAAATCGTCGAATGGCAGCGTTGCGGCTGGTTCAAAATCAGCAGTATATTGACGCATTCCTGAGGAAGTAGTAAAGCAGCACTTGCACATGCATGAGTGATATCGTAGTCTACCTTCGTCGAGGTAGGGGTGCGCGAGAGCATCGATAACAGATATTCTCTTGTCCTGCATAAAACATTAATATTAATTTTTTATCCTTCTTACATTGAAAATAAAAATCACTTACGGGATCAAAAACCAACATCTGACACAACAAATGCACAGCTTCGTGCGTTGCATGTGTACTTAATGTGTACAGAGCCGATAGTGATGGTGGTTTCGGAGCACGACGCAGCATATGCGATCGAGCACCCTCGCATGCATGTCGCATGTCTTCCAGCGACGGAGTACCTAATAGCTCTGTAATTAGCTCGAGTTGCTGTACAGGACTTTGTGCCTGGAACAATATCCGACGGCCAAGTAGTTCGCCAAAGATACAGCCCACCGACCAAACGTCTACGGCGGCCGAATAATGTCGAGCACCCATTAAAATCTCTGGTGCTCGATAGTATTGTGTAACAACCTCCTGGGTCATATGTTTATTTTGGTCTGGTTCTTCGACGCGAGCGAGCCCGAAATCACAAATCTATCAATATGGAAATTATATATATATATATATATATTAGCAAATAAAAGACTATAAAATTAAGAAAGTTCACTCACTTTTAGTACGCAATTGCTGTTCACAAGCAAATTGCCTGGTTTAATGTCCCTGTGCAGTATTCTGGCCGAATGTAAATACTTGAGACCACGTAGAATTTGATACAGGAACACTTTGATGTGGTCGGCCGATAAATGCTGAGGTGATACTATGATTTTATGAAGGTCTGACTGAAGGAGTTCGGTTATCACATAACTGTGGTTACATATCTTAGGTTAAGGAAAATATTTTTTAAAAAAATGTATAAATGTTATATTAAAAAAATGTCATTGTCATTCTATGAGAGTTAGAATATACTAAAAATGTTTTATGTAAATAACCATATATAGGTATATATCATCTTTTACGAAATTAGACTGTCTGAAAATGCTTGCATACTGTTAACATATGTGTAGTTGTGTACATAACATATATACAGTTTCCACGGCACATACGTTAGAATGACAGACCAATTTATTATATGAAAATTGTCGACGATGCTGTCTTCGTGTTATTTTGATGGGGAATTTAATATTTATTCACCGCATTTGCTATTAGACTAGCAAAAGTCTGCGGAAAAATGTTTATTTGGATGTTAAAATGAAAAGAGAGCGGTATTTTTCGTAAATTGTATAGATATGCTCTTCATTGAATGCATAAAATGTCGATTATGAGTTTTCAATGTTAATTTTTTGCCCAATTAAATATAAAAATTTGCAAATATTTTTACGAAAATCTTCATTATTAAATAATCTTTAATAATTTGGGAAATATTATAAAAACATTGTATTGATGTAGATATTAAAAATTTCCACAGACAATTTTTCAAGTGAAATTGGTTGTTAAGGTTTTTCCACATTTGTGGTAAGAAACTTGCCACCCCTTTAATATTTGCAGTGTGTCTGTCTGAGAGTTGTACACGCAAAACCTTGCAGCAAAAAACATTAAGCATTTAATTTGCTTCATATATTTGTGCGGTAATGATGCCCGGTGCGGCGGGCTACGCGTCGCATCGGTGGGTGCGCTATAGAGATAAGACAGCGTCTGGCACGCAAATCTAATAAAATTTGTGAAACGTACATACAGTGTGGGTGTGTGAGATAGAAAAATCGGCAACATACACATAAGTACATATAGTACACAATACATAATACTATAAATATATAATGTACAATTGTACATGTAATATAATATATATATATATAGAGAGTAACAGTATTTTTCTAAAAAAGAATACATGAAATATTAATATGAAAATATCATAAAAGTTATAAATGTTGGTTTCTAATCGAAACTAAACGAATTCAAATTAATAACATATGATAATTACATCCACGATTGTTTTTTTTATATTATAGAGGCGTGATATGAAGATCATTCAAAAGCTCAGAGTAATACTAATTGACTGCAAGCCACAAGGGATTTAATGACCTTGCTGGGGGAATTTCGCAAATTTATTAACATTTGTTGGTTATAAATCGAAACCCTTATTTATGATAAAATAAAAAAAAAACAAAAGAAAAACTATTCTTAATTTAAAAGTTTCAAATCGAAATATTCACCGAAAAAAACGTTAATAAAATTCTTACTATTTATAATATCGCTCTCACAACCGGTTTCACTCCCTTATTTAATTTATAAATATATATTAAAATCTATGTTCACTCGCTATTGTAGCCTTTACATAAATAGCTCTTGCTGATTACGTATAAGTACCCAAATATATAGTTGCATACTTTATATTTATAGTCTTCATACAATATGCGCATATATTACAAGAAAATATTAATTTGAAAATCCAAGAAAACAACACTAGAAGTATAACCCCTAGTTCGGGTATGTACATTGTGTTTGTTTTCGTGAAATTAAACCCGCGAGCGTTTACAGCGAGAATCTCGACGATGCAACGGAAACGCTTCGCTGATATCCACTTTCCTCTTGTAAATTATATGTTAAAATGATCACTAATTGTGTGTATACTTTAATAAATATACATTATACATAGGTACAAATTAAAATATACATACAATATCTATAGTAAGAGTATATGTATCTCCAAAAATGTATATCATAACGATAATATAAATGAAATGACAAATATATATGACATATTGCAATTGCGGTTGCACTGTCCTTGAATATACCTTTACGTATATTTTAACATGAAAGAACAAATATTATAACGGCAAACAATAGTTCAGGAAGCACAATATTCAAATTCTGAGAAAGAATTACGTTGGAAATCATGTCTAGTTTTATATGCGGGAAGCTCTGCTTTTCAGCTTCAATTTGATGAATCGAATCGCGTCGAATGCATGCGGAAGATAAGTGCGTCAACGACAACAACTTGCAGAGATTGTATGAAATTCAACGGCATGTAAATGCATGCAGCCTTATCTCTCGTTTATAACCTATATTTTTTGTAGTATTTCCAAAAGTAAAATATTTTTCGTTGAATTTTGTAAAAAGGATACATTTCCTGGAAAAAGTCCAGATGAGGTGGTTGCAGAATGTCCAGCGCTGACAGTACCTGAAAATAAGAAAAATCAATTATACACATCAATTACGACCTATCACAAGTCAAAATATAAAATATTTTAAAAAATCATTTAATCCAATAAATTTAAAATAATTAATTTATCTCACATCGTGCATTTGTCAGGCTAAGCACACATACACATATGTTAGTATGACACACTCAAATACACGTTTTATTTTATATCATACTATATATTCAGATGTGTCTAAACAAGAACGCAAAGACTAACCACATTATTAATAACATTATATTCTATTAAACTCGCCTGATGCAATTATTTCTTGTCCGTGTGTTGTGTTGTGAACACGGATGCATTATTTGTCTATACATTTATAACGAAATGCATGCTCAATGCCACTGTCTCCATAAACGAATATATCAGCGTTTTCTTGTACACGTTGTTATTACTACATATATTATATACGTTAAGTTTGTGTGAGTGTGGAACGTGAGGATTCTTGACAATTGAATGTATAATGTACCTCTATATAGTTTGAATTACTTATTTAATTTGCACATGTGCTGAATATTATTTGTAAAATAGAATTGTAAAATTACATTTCTTTCAAGTATCGTGTAAGTAATTCCACGTACAAAGCACAGTACACACACACACATGAAATACATTTATTTTTACAATTACTTTGAAGGATTTTTGCACAAAATAAACTCCTTCGAACACATTCAACTCAAATACAAAAGCGGTTAGCGGCTTTGTTTCTTTGTTACAAAAATAGCCATTTCGGCTATTTACAGCTTGTGCGTAAGCGCTAAGGCACCTTTTTTAAATATGTGACTTTGACGATAATCCGCAAATGTGTGCGAATAAATCATGTGCACGTATATAGCTGCCAGGACTTTGTTCGCGGTTTACGCAGAATTATTGCGGCAAGTTTATTTAAACATGTTCTATTTAAACAACTCATATATTCAGTATTATTAACAAAATATATGTGTGATGCCGAGATGTTTTAGAAAAGCATACTAGTCTGAAATGCAGTATAGCATGCATCGCATGAGGGTAAGGGTGTAATTTAATTTAATTTAAACTTTTAGATTATTATTGAATAAATCTTTTTGTATTTTTTAACCGTACTTTTTGAAGAATTTATAAAAAATGCCCTTTCTGGCCTCTGTGAATTCTTAAATATATCAAGATTGTTGTATGCGCACACAAAACATATCCGCATTAAATTAAAAAAAAAAAAACAAAAACACAATAGTTTTATAATTTATAATTTTGTATACAGAAAAATGCACTTTTAATATTTTAAAGTCAATCACACACATCATTTATGCAAATAAAGATTGATCTAAACGATCCAGACTGCCAGACTAAATAAATGGATTGTTATATTATTAAATTTCATGTTTAATTAACATTAATACAATTAATATTTAATTGGATAATAAATATGCACGATTTGTGCATATGCTTCGCCGATGCGGGAACGAGACGCGTTGCAGCGCACGGCGGCGGCAACCGGCTGGCCGTATTGAAATGCATAATGCATGTTCCATTCAAAACGCACTATTTTCCTTGTTTTATTGATTTTGATATGAACATACAATCACACACACACACACATTGGCACGGATAATATGATATATATATGCAATATTATTATAAACGAGTACCTATTATAGAATTGCATATGCAAATGAATCCGCTTTAACATATATTTTTATGTATTATAGAAAAAGTGCACACATTTTTCATAAATTTTGGAACTATGCCAATTTGTAATTTGTCCAATTTGCATCCAGACCATTGAATTCATGAAATCATTTATTGATTTCTAAATCAACAAAAATCATATATCTGTTTAATATCATATATAAATTAATGTTTAAAGTGAGTGTTAAAGTGCAGACACTTATTTTCGAGTGTCGAATAACTGCGATATTTTATGTATACACAATACTGGGTGGTGTTAATTTGTGATTGATTTGATTAATAGCTGTTAAAAAGTTTGTAATTCTGGAATGTTTAAAGTGGCTCGGTGGCAGCGATTAAGTCATTTCCAGTTGACGCCTGTCTAATTACGTCGTGCGATGTTCTTCTTTCTTATTGTAAGTGTGATGTAATTAAATTGCACGTATATAGATATGTGTTCGAGATACGAAACATTGTATAAAAAATGTTTATATTGGTTGAATATCCAGCGTGTTCGTGTGCTTACATTAAATTACCAAACAAATTACATTTTAATTCAACAACTTTAACGAAACGGTAATTATAATTAAAAACCTCGCAATTACAAATTATACATTCACAAAAATCACGTTTCAAACGAATGAGATTATCTATCTATATATACGTGAAGAGGTCGTGGTCTATATGAGCAAGAAATACAGCGTAAACATAATAAAGCCACATATAGCGCATAATTGTTTCCCACAGTATATGTATATGAGTATTGTGCTCTGGAATGTGTACACGTGATACATTCTTTTCTACATTATATGTTATAACAAATCTAAAATTATACTCTTTTACCAATTACGCAATGTTATATTGAAGTGTGTAGTCAATTATATAAGGTGAAAATTGGGTTACTTACATTTTCGTGTTTGAAAAAACACAGCATTTTGAGTTCTCTGAATACCCGTTTGGACGAGACCAGTGATTGGAATACATTTGGAAGTTTCTTTAGCGCCACCCTTCGTCCATCTCGGGGATCTGTGACCGCCCTGTAAAAGAGAAAATAATTTATTATTTAATTGAAATAATCTATACATAAAATGTACTACAGATTCACTTTTATTAAGTTAAAAAAGATAAATGATAATTTTTAACTAGTTTTTTCGATAGTTTTTAAATTAAAGTAGAATGGTAGTATGTTTCATTGGAGCTAATGTTCAGGTCCTGGGCAAGTATTGGTATAAAGCGCTCTGGATGGAAGATTAATAGGTAAGTATTTAAACAAAAAATAACGCGAATAATATAACATAATCTATTCTAAAATTTATATACATAAATATAATAGTATAAAAGAATAAAGAATACTAAAGAACGAACTCATTGAATAGATTGAAAGCAATACTGATTCAAAGATTTTATATATATATATATATATATATGTTTAATGTTGTTTTCTAAGAGCAGACGCACGATTTAATATTTTCTATGTTATACGCTACCTAGAGGTACTCAGGACAACAACTATAAATTAACCAACTAAGCGGACATGTCATCGTACATCGTACATATATATTATTTTCCATAAAATGTTCCAAGTATAAACCCAGCGAAACAAATTGTTCGGTTAAATCGACGGGGGATAAATCACAAAAGTTAAATTAAATCGACTTTCCAAGAAATGCGTGTGTATTTGTGAGTGTATGTGTGTGTGTGTGTGTGTTGTTACCTGATCGTCCGCCTCACGTTCTCAACACAATGTAGAACATTCCAAGGAGTATCCGCGGCACACTCGCATTCTCAAACAACTAAGAAAGGTCAAGCAAAACGTCTGAACTCTTTGCTGCGGTATATGCATATATATACAAACACTTTGTCACATACACATACACAAATACAGCGCCCCAGAGACAGACCAACTTGCACATATACACATACGCTTTCATAATAAAGTCAGTGACCATAAAACAGAAGAAAGATAAAGTGGTTTTAATTGCTTCGTGTACGCCTGTATATATTCTTCCGTTTTTTTTTTTTTGTTCTTCGAGTTGCTTATAACAATTTGGAATATACGCTAATGTCGTTGACTCCATGGGAGTTTTTTTTTGTTCGTTGGCCGCAGACAATTTTGAATTTGTTTATATAAGAAAAATATATAGATGCTGATCTGTTGATGTCACAAGTGCACGACTCTTAAGATACAGTTATTCTCGTACATATATAGTGCATAAAATGTATTTATTATAATTTATAATTTTTTAACTTGACCACACATTAGAAATATTGTCTTTATGATAACAGTGACTATTATCTTCATCTTAGTGTTTATTTATTATTTGAAGATCTTATAATTAAATTCAATAATTCCAATTATGATAAATTGGTAAGATAAAATAAAAAAATGTAAAATGTTTTATTTGTCAGTCGAATATTTTTTATAGTGTAATCAATATTTATTTAAAAAAAACTCAAATGGATCTGTAATTATGTACTCTGTAGATTTCTCTTACTCATAAACACAGAACAAAGTAAATTATGGAGTTGATGATTCACGATTTGGAATATATGAAACAAGGCGGATCTCGGTACATAAAGACATTAAAAAAAATATAGACAGGGCAAAGCAATACACTTTGCCATTATTTGTTGTAAAAAAAAAAAAAATATCTTAACTAGAACAATGTCAGACGTAATGATCAATGAATTATATATCGCATACGACATAAGGGATTCTATTAGGAACAAATGAGAATATTTCACTGAAAAAGAAGTTCCCTTGTCAACCGAAGTTTGTTCTTTTTTGTATGAAACCTTGTCTGTTTGTTAAAAGTTGACAAACGTAACTTATTTTGTGACAAACTCCAAAATGAAACTGATACTCAGCTATCAAACACCATGACAGTTTTTAGCGACAATTTGACGTGACGTAGCACCCCAAACAGCTAATATTTTGATGCATTTTAAAGAACCGTGGGAAGAAATTAAGTCTTATTGGCGATCAACTGCTCCTCAACGTAGAAGTTGCTTTAAAACAAAATACAGCGATATAATCGGTATTTTGTCAGATTGGTCGCTTTATTCTTTTTTGATACATTTTAAATTTTATGTAATTCGAAATTGTTTAACTTTTTATTCACATATGGAAGGGATTTGGAGTGTTTCCTGTTGTTACATGCAAATTTTGCAGCCAACTATTCGTCTAACAACAAAAACACAAGGCTCTAAGGACATTTGGGTGCCAACTATAAAAGATTAAAAGATATCGGTGATCTTGACAACAGCCTGCAGAAAATTTTTTTACGACTTTTTTTTTCGACATTATAAGTTATAAATTTATATTCAGAAAGGATAATGTTGCTCAAATTTGAAAAGAAAATTTGTTATTAAGAACATCTTTGTTGGTTATTTTGAAAACGAAAATGAAAAACAAATTGTTTCAATTACAATTCAAATTTTCAAAATAGAAAATTGTTTGTAAAAATTGATAAAAAATTGTCAAATTATGTGGATTAAATGTACAAACTTTTAAAAAAAATTTACTTGTTGAATTTGTTAAATGAACGTTTTTGTTTGTTAATTTGACAACGAGAATGATTGATATTGAAAAGTATTTGTCAAAATATTTGGATTGAATGTAACATATTTTTTTTAAAATAGAAAATTTGGTAGTTGAAACAACAAATTCAGCAATGTTTATTTAGCAAACCTAATTTTCAACGCCTGAAGATTTTCTCATAGATTTTTGTTATTCATTTTAACAGTGTTTGTTTGTTATTTTATTAAACCTTTTTTCGGTGTTGGATGATGCTTTAATTTATCTAGAAAGCTTTGAAAGTTACTAATAAATTCAATCATTTTTATAGATGTCATTGCTTACGTTGATATAGTACAGAAAATATACTAGTTAAACTTTTTTTTTTGGTTTTAGATGAATTTTCAAGTTTACATAGTTTTAAGTATATGTAAAACAAACTTTCTAAAAACTTTATGATAAAGTCTGCGTACATCATATAATTTTGCATATACTTTGGGTATATATATAAAATATATATTATACGAGTATATCATATAATAAATAATAAAAAAAAAATTAAAAATGTGATATATAGTACTTCATAATTGAATTAATGTTTGTAATGTTTCAGAAAAATATAACCTTACTTATTTTAATGTGAATTTAAAAGTATTCATAGTTTTTGTATTTTTACTTAAAAATATGAATTTTTGACGATATTTTTTAAAGAACTCAAGATAAGATAATTTTTTTACTTTTCAAAGAACCATGTCGACATTTTCGCATACAAAAATAGTAATTTTGTGTGCCATTTACATAAACAATGGATATTATTTTCTTATATCAACATAATGTACTGATTATTTATAAAGTGACCTACGGAAACCTATTAATATAAGCCCAGTTAATCAATTTAGTCTAATTTAAAAAAAAACACAATCTTGTGCAAAATAATAATAAATACCAGCTACGATAAAATTAAATCCATTTAAACATATAATAATTCCGATTTCGATATAATAAAACAGAAAAGAATCTATTTTAATAGCACAATCTGCGATGCCCTCTTTATTCTACCTTACATAAACAATAACTGGCGTGGTGAGCGTGTGCTGGCTAAATATGAACTCATAAGCCTCTTTCTATTCATCTCTTTTATAACATTTTATTTTACCATTCAGTATTTATTCTCGACGGTAAGGGAATGTTTTATATACAATCATATACATTTTATGTGTATACATTTATAATATGCATAAGTAGCATAGAGCTGCAGCACACAGTTGTACACGTTTCATTGCACCTGCTCTATTGTTCGATCGTTGTTTTTGTGGAGTATATAACCCATTTTTGCTTTCTGTGTATGTTCTTTTTTATATATATTTCTGTGTAAAAAGCGTATTTTGCCTATATTTTATATATGGGAGTTGAAGTTTTATAATAGCACATATTCACAAAAATACGATAAAAGTTACATATTTGTTCTATTCGTTTTGTTACAGCGGCTCGCATGATCAGCAATGTAAATATATACCAGTATTATTACGGCTACCAGACGCTCGTATGTAATTACCCTAATTAGGTAATGTATATATTATGTATATACCTTCGCGTCAAAAGCGCGTGCTTACAGTTGCAAACTTGGTTGTTGTTGTAATGCGATTTTTCTGCGTTCATATTTTCAAGCCGCACGGTGCCAGCTGCTCTTTTGGCTCAGGTGTGCACATTCTGCTTATATATGCAGACAAACGTTGCACATGTTCTCCATCGGGTCCAGCCGCACGGAGATGCGATAAGATCATTAACGAGACTGGGCTAAGAGGCAGCTCTTTGTATTTTTGCATTTAAGTAAAAAAATAATAGAATTACTATTGAACCGATTATTTAAAGTGATAAAATTCAGTGAGACAATTTGATACCCAGACTTTCTTCATAAAAATTACTCCATATGAAACATTTTTCACCATAATTACATATATTTGTGATTGATTTTTTTCTCGGATTCGTCACATAGTCAGGATGGTAATGTTGCCGAGGGGTGCCTAGTTCGGTCGTAATTGCGACACAATTACATCTATTAAAAACTCGAAACAATCAGCCTCTGAATGAGAAAAAGCTGTTCAGAAGAGGCCCAGACCAACTATGGTTGTGTGCTATTTTTGTTTTATTTTAGAAGTCGCATGGTAACAATACGGCAGGTGCGCAAGAATGCATTCTGTAGAAGTCGTACGAGGCATCGGTTTTCGATCATCGTTTTCATTTGACACGTGACCTACGCGTAAACGGTTATGCCGATCGTAAACTTTGTGCAATGTTTCGAACGTTTTTGTGGAAATTAGGACTAATTTAATTTTTTTGGTAACATGTTGCTCCTTTTTGATTTGCCGACATTTTTTTGAGCTGTCACGCGTTATGTCATAACTCATCCATTTAACAAGCTAGCGCAATCAACTTCATCGCGTTAAAAAGATGAAAGTGATAACGATATGGCGCTAACTTGTTCAAGCGTGAGATATAAATTCTGGGAGAAACATTATATATAAAATTATAGCCTGCACGAACAAGTGAAGTTATATATACAATCTTTAGGATTTTACGCTTTTTGCATATATTTATTTGTCTATACACTATCTATATAGTAAGTTAGTATATACCAGTATATACACGCAAAGCTTTATTTATAATCAAATCAAGCATTTTAACGTTTTGACCCACTTTAAGTTGTCGTTGATACAAATGTGTATGTGCAAACTTAGTTTATTGGTTTTTAGTTGTTTTGTGAAGTAATCTATATATGAAACAAAAACACACAATTGCATGTAATTATTATGTTTATAGTTTATCCTTGTTTTTTTTTTTAAATTAGCAAAAGGAACTGTCATTACGCATTCGCATGATTGTTTTTTCAAAGCAATGTTATTGCAGCTGACACTTGAAACGGAATCCAACCCTATATTTAAATACTATATAATATATGCATTACGTAATTGTTATCTTTATGCCACCATGCCAAGTTAACATACCTATATTATCTTTGCGCACAGTTCTTTTACATTTTTTTTTAAGAAGAAAAGAACTTGAGCTTCTTTGTTTTCGAGACGCACGACAACGCAGTTTGTACTCAATTCTCAACGTGCCATATTATCATAACATTTCAACCACCTGTCAGGTGTGCGGTAAAAATAACTATAATATGTGTGTGAATACTTGAGCAGACGGTGCAACAACGTGAGCTGTGTATATCGCGTGTTGTGTATAAGTTTTAGTATATGTTGAATTTTCGAAGATTCAGACACACGCGCAATGAGTGCGTACGTAAAAATATTATATACAGGATTATATAATATTTAAATTTATATAAAATTAAATAATTTTAATGAAATTAAAATTTTAGCAAGTTTTTTTATATGTATTAATAAAATTGTGAACTCACTATCGCAAAAGTATAAGCCAGAAGTGCTATGGGCTGAGACTGAGACTTCAATTTTAACAAGATTTCAAGCCAACTTATAAAATTTCGGTGTTCAAATGTTGTTCGTCGCGTAGATTTTGTACAATATTGGCTATGGGGTCATATAGTTCAGGGAAGGAATGGGTTAGTGTTTGAAGTAGCAACAACTAGAACGGTCTGAATAACAAAAAAAAAACTAAAATTCATGAATATAACCGGTCGGCTGAAAAGTTCGTATCGTTTCTATGAGAGGGCGCCACTAGCACAAAATCCATAGTACCAACCTTCAAAGGATGCGTGTATAAATTTCACAGCTGTCGGACTATTAGTTTGTGATATATTGCATTTTT
>JANSTU010047154.1:0-10377 GCA_027564075.1 Bolitophila hybrida | reverse complement strand
TATCGCATCCACCATATAGCCCGGACATAGCGCCAAGTGATTACCACCTGTTCCTGTCCATGACGAACGCCCTTGGTCCGCCCGTCCTACTTTGACTTAGAAATATTAGTTATTTCTCATCCGGATTTAAATTACCTATACTATAACACTTTGCATCTGTTTTCTGAATCAGTTGTTTCGACAATAGCCAACCACAAAAAAAAGTCTTTTATGATGTTTATCGCGGCTTTGTACAGGTCGTTTGTGTAAATTATTCGAAGTAACGCTGATTTTCTTCATTTTTTCGTTCATAGAAGGAACAGGACAACTGGAGTTTTTTAAAGTTATTTATTGACTCTTAAATTGTAGAAACTTTTTTTGTCTCTTTGCATGAGTTTGTGTCATGGGCGTTTACTTTAAAATAACAAAAATCCATTTAGTTGTTCTTGAGATACCGTAGAGACCAGTTTTCAAAACATGATTATTAGAAAAAGATTTTTATGATTTGGTTTACGAATTTTTTCTTTTCCAAATTCTTCCCGCACCAATTTTCGTGAAAAAGATAATCCGATTTAAAAACTGGAAATTTAATTTTATTGAAACCGTTTTTTAGCTTTAGGCATGGTCTGAAAAATAAGGCTTGTTTTTTCGTTGCTCTAAATCACTTATCACTTATTATATAATAGTAATTAATTTAATTCGGAACATAAGTGATTAGTTAATATAAATGTTTCGGCAAACAAACAAAACTGAGCCAGAAAACTTGATATGTTCCTGACATGATGATGGAATGACAGAATGCAGCCACATTTTCGATATAACCATGTTCGCATATTATCTGCGTATTACGAAATATTTTGAAAGGCTTGTAGTTTTATCCATGATGGTAAATACCACCGATTGACGTTACATTTGACACTAAAAGAACAGGCATTTTGAATATTATAGCAAATTCTCATGGGTCTCAAGTAGCTTATAGATACAGCACTGTTTACATTTCCCAATACATTGCCATTATTTAGAGTGCTAATAATAACAAATTAAAACTGGCAATCCATTAGTTATATATATGTTTTATATAAATATATTGTATAGTATCAAATAAATTGAAATAAGTTGAAAATAACAGTTTAATTTGACATCGGGATGGCATAAATAATAATAAAATAAATGTTGTATATAATAACAAATCAATCAAAACTGTCCAAACAAATGATAATTTCGTAATGTGTCAAATTACAGTGACGCACAAATTGAAAAAGATATAATATTTGCGTTCCAAAGCGCATACGCATGTCAGTTGAACATTGCATACATACTGCACTCAAGTCGCTGAGTGCCGTCTTACATTAAGTCATTAAATTCGGCACGACCGCATAGCACTCAAAACAGTCACGTGCATCATTTCATCAGACTTATACGCTGAAACTGAGCGCTGAGAAAATATAAGTTTTGCACGCACGACGTTTATATTAAGAACCCTTTTTTGTAATACATACATACATATTACAAATGAACTGTTTAAGTATAAGTTCTCGCGGTCGCTTACCGACGATGTAATAAACATATTATCACAATGAAGCGCATGGCAACAAAAAGCGCGCCAAGTGAAAGTGTTTTAGTGTGCGTGCCTGTACAACAAATTGGCCGGGGCCAACTGCAATTTATTTCCACACATTCAACGTCTCGACGAAATAATCGCGCTCGACTTATACAATTCCATACGTTCCATCGAGGCGCATAAACGCAATGTGTCCATCTATATAAAACCAAATTGAGCTGAGCGCATTCACGATGCTCCGTGCGCACACTCGGACAAACGCATACACAAAATGCATCTTTCGCGTCCGATTGTACATGCATGCGCGCACTGCGATATTTAAATGCACTCGCCAACAAAACCTATATTTCATTTGCGCACGATAAAATCGTTTCTCTTTATGCGCGAGTGGAGCGCGAACGCTTGCTGTGTCTGTGTTTTGTACGCACGTACTTGCTCACAGCAAGAAGCGAGCAACTATATAGCTCGCCTTAGATTAAACATTACAGCTTCAGAGATTATATTGTAAGACTGCGTGTGCGTGTATACGCTAACTCTGTACGTATAGCTGATCGGTTTGTTACTTAATGGATGTTTTGTCTGCGCTCGTACAGAGTAACTATTTTTAAAACAAAAAAACTGTCTGTTACTAAGAACGCCCATGCGCCTTTTTGCAGGATTGTATGCGCACACATACTAACAGACATTTTATTCTTATAAATATAGAAATGGATGTATAATTTTAGCATCTACCACGATCTATTTATAGGCGGTATTAATTGTGTAAATAAGGTGTATTCAACAGAGTTAATATTGTATACATTTACATATTGAAAACGAGCACATCTGTTTAATTTGATTAAACTAGGAAAATGTATCGAGAGAATTGTTTGCCAGTAAAAAGAAATAGTCATTTGGAATGTGGTTTTTTAATGTAAAAATAAATAGTCATTTGTAATTTGTAATATGGTTTTTAATGTTCGAGAAAATGTAGACTATATTTAATTAATTTAGACTATATTAAGAACTTTCTATGATAATTACAATTTATTACAAAAATGTATTGAAATAAAAATTAATACCTTTGATGGAAGCTGAAAATGTATTAATTAATAAAGTTCATTAAGACTGTAATAAAATATCCGTTTTAATTTTTGTCAGTGTGTAAGTTCATTTCATTGTTTAATTATTTAATTACATTTTGTTTGTATGTTTTAGGGCAAAATCTTTCTCATCTTTTTATCGACATTATTTTTATATGTTTAATAATTTTTTTAATTTTACAGACAAAAATGAGTTTAGTTTTGTTATATAATTGGCTCCGTTCACACGGCTATAGACAAAAAGTAACCGCTAAAAAACTATACACGTAATTAGCGCTACACGCTATATGCTAGATTTAGAACTATAATCAACTATATAATCGACTATCTGGCACTATACGCTATAGGCTAGATTTAGAACAATAATGAACTAAGGAGTGTACAGAATGAAATTGTTCAACGATAAATTAAATTATAGAATATTGAATACCGTTGAACATACAATTGACAATTGTCGGTTTTGGGTCTTTTTTAAACAAAAATGGTTAATTCACAAAAAGCAAAGCGTCAAGAAATTGTGCGCAAATATTTAGAATATGATAAAATAAAATATGATAAAATCTAAATTAGAGAAAAAGGTCGTCAACACAATCTTAAAGAAGAGGGAAACCTCTGTACGAGATGTGGCAAAAAAATGCCAAACCAGTTCAACAATGGTGCAACGTGTGAAAAAACGCAATAACATGAAAAAATTAAGTAAGACATTGTGAACAAAGAAATTAATATAAAAGATAGCTTGCAGAAACGACTTTTGTCAAAGACACAACGGAATTCCTGCAGAACAACAACGTGGACTTTGTACCAAAAGACGCCAATCCCCCTAACACTCCTGTACTTCGTCCAATTGAAAGATATTGGGCATTGGTAAAAAAAGAATTGAAGAAGGAAAAGAAAACATCCAATAGCAAGGAAGATTTTAAGAAAAAATTGAACAGAGCCAGTAACAAAGTAACAGAACAGATTGTGCAGAATATTATGGCATAAACATAAAAGCAAAAGTGCGCCAGTATTCCAGACGTCCATTAAAATTTATAAAATATTAAATTTATAGACAATAAAAAATATTTTTATGTTTATAAAAACATTTAATGGATATTTTATTACGAACATTTGGATGAACAATTTCATTCGGTACACTCCTTATTTATATCGACTATCTAGCGCTACAAGCTATAGGCTAATTTTAGGTTGCTAATAGCTGCTTAAAATCTATTAGAACTATTTCAACACATTTCTGTGTACGAGAACTAAACAACATACAATATATACTGATACAAAAGGAAACGATCTCTATTTAATTTAATTTATTTTAAACGTCAAAACATCTGCATTATATCCGGATTGGCATCTGTTTGGACAGAACCATATGACATGTTCAACAGTTACGTATGCACTGAATGGATGTTTATAATGTTGACTCGGATAATGTGCTCCACGGGCTGATTGTAGTTGGCGGCATATTATATGTTTTATGAAAAGTAGATCGAGCTTTTCAACAAAACTTGAGTACCATGGCTGCAGTTGGACTTTTGGGAGAACCGAATTATTAACCGCCCTAGTTAATTTTGGTTCATCTTATATGCCATTCAACGCATGTACCTTTTCTCCAGATCTAACGGAAGCTGATCCACTCCGGTTTTATTTGGTTAATTTCTCTCAGAGTAGCCATTTCCTTCGATATTTCAGCCGAGAAGCTCTAGCGTGGTATGCTATCGAGGTTTTCAGGGTATAGCCTCGTAAAAGTTTCTTAAATGCTACCGATGCGAAGCACAGTTGAGAAGTCTGTATGAACTTGTGAGTCAAAGTATTATCGAAGTGGTGACTCTAAACTATATAGGTAAACTTGTGGACGCACTTGCGTTATAGAAGCTGTGTGAAACTCATTATGTGCTTCCAACCGTGTGATTGTCGAGGTTGCATGACGAAGTTTTATCGAAGAATTTCCTTGCTTAATAAAGAACCGCCATTTTGACGATAATTTTATCATTTTGTATTTTGTCAGCGCATATATAGTATAAGGTTTATAAATATAAACAAAATAAAATGTAAAAAAATATTTGACATTGAGTGGTATTCACCTTTCTATCAATTGTTTACATTCATATTGAGTCATTTATTTTATAAAAATATTAAAATGTATGTCAAGCCCAATTAATACATTTTCAAAAAACATAAACCTTTTAAAATAATAAAATAATCTATTACGTGAAAATATTTAGCCAGAATAAGAAGACCGATTTTCTCAAAATATCTAAAATATGACTGACTCAGCTAGAGTACAGCAATCGTATACAGGATAGCGCATTGGATGACCGTGCCAAAGGACCTAGGTTGAAATCCGCGTAGGTAATGCAAATATTACATTTATAAAAACAGAATTCTTTGGTTCAGAGCAGAGATTATGAGGACATTTTAAAACAGGAAATTAATAAATCGACATAAAAAATTATTACGAGGAATAGACATATTCCTATACTTAGCTTGCTGGAAATCGTAATTTTCTTTTTCTTTTGAACCTCGTTTAGGTGCTTCGCCATAGTTGTTTTTGCGAGGCATTTTTTCGAAGCTAATTGAGCTTCTATAAGTTGCTTCCAAACAGTGATATAGAAGGGAGAAATTGTCCCCCTATAAAGCCTCTTCGAAGTTAAATTGTTCGTTAGGAGGTTAAATAGGTTTGGCTTCCAGCTTATGCAATGTCTTCACTTTGTAAGGGAACATATTCTATATAGACTTTCAGCAAAATTCGCTGTGTAAAGACTGCCGACTGATGCCAAGTTGCACGTCGTCTGGTCGATAGTATGGGTTCCTCTACAACATATTTAGCCACAGCGGCGATATTTTCAACAGTTGTCCCATATTATACTGGGAAATCTGCGCCGAAATTCACCTTTCACCAACACTACCTGATAAATTATTCCACAAAAAAATTGAAACAGTTATTCCGCTGTTTTAAATGTCAAAGGAGAATTGAAATTTTCCAACATTATAACATTTTCCGATTCCGATAGGGTGATAACTTTTACGCCACCTTGTTTATATGGTTTCAGACGATAGATATATTGACAGCCTTATCCGATTCTAGTACTTATTTTTTTATGAATCATATTGTTTTAAATAGTTTTTTTTTTGTTATTTATTATATTTTCTATTGAAACTCATTTAGCACTTAATAATACTCTATTTTGTTTATTTTTATAATAACTTCTTTTTTTAACAAAATATAAATAAAAATTTAAAAAAAAAACTGAAAAGAGACATTCTGAAATCTAAATCTGATTTGATATTAAAAAAAAATATTTACAAAAAAAATCTTGTCCTATGACAAATGTTTTAGAACTTATATGTGTAAATATTTGTTGGAGTGTATCACACCAAACACAATTTAAATTTTAACGGATTAGCATTAAACAAATATTATAAAATGTACGTATAACGACAACAAAAAGGTCGTCCATAATAACTCCCAATATCTTAAATGATGACGTATGCATATATAATTTAAATTATATGTATTTTTGCAGAAATGTATGTTTGTCACATTTCTCTTTATCGTTAAAGTGATATATTTGAGTTTACAATCTGCAAGAAACACAACAATTGTACTTTCCAAAGTAATAAAATCAAAATGTGATCACATTAAATTGGCATTGTATACAGCCAGCGTTGTCGTTTACAAATCTTGTCTTATTTTTAATCTTTATTTTAATAAAACCTGGCGCCTGACCATCACATATCAGACATTCATGATCATGAGATACATTGAAAAACACACACATTCGATTATATTATTACTTTATTATTTATTTCATTATGCATGCAACAGCAGCTTGCAATAACGAAAGATTGCTAATTAAGTATTCATGTATTATTTATAGAAGAAGAATGTGTAAAAGCAATTTATTTACCACAAAATATGAATTTCATAAAATATCAATCACGACTGCACTACATAAATTGCCTCAATCAAATTCAAGACTTCTTCCGCAAATAATTCAATTACTTTTAATGTTCTCCATTTTACATGATTTATTGTTTTCGTTTTTCATATATTATATGCTGCAAGTACTACATATATACAACGAGCTACCGTACTTGGCTACCCTAATTTAATTCACCCTTATTTTTATTTCCTATACACCGTAGCCAATAAAGTTCTGCCAACCGAATTATCTTTCTGTATGAAATTGTATAATATATATTATATAGTTTGCCGGCTTTAAAGTGTATAATGTGTATAGTCTTTCAGGTCTCAGAATGTATTATGCATCAGTAAAAGAGAGAAAAAGCATTGATTTTTTTTCGCAGATCTAAGGCATGGCATAGTCATTCGCAATGTAATCCACATGGTCTATGTTGTTTATGTTATTTTCTTCGACGTCATAGTGTTGAGCAAAGAGCGAATGTGTTTATTTGCATGCGTGTATGTGTGTGTTTATGTATCAAAGCGCCTATTTGTGTTTATGTATTATGATCCACACACATTGAAAGACCGCCAAAGCGAAACGAATGGAAAAGAAGTGGTCAAGTCATATACGCGTGCGCACATTGATGGCTCGAGCTTTGACGGTTTTCTTTCCGTTTTCAGTTAGTGACTAGATTTCGTGCGGTTAAGAGTGACGTGCGTTCGCTACTGATATTGTGTTCGAAACGGCGACATTAAGAATTGCGCGTTTTTGTTATTGTTATTATTATTGTTGTACATTGCCGCGCCACGACGCACTTACTGGTGACAGATTGGCTTGCGACTTTATAGAACATTGCCGCCGCATAAGCAAAATGTAATAAAATCCCTTGTGATAATTTTGTGCGTATTTATGTGGCTTGATGCGATGGGGTTTATTGTATATGATGTACAAAAGTTCGTGAATGTGTATGGCTGCGCGCGCACCGCTTCGAAAAAGGGATAATATAAATACGTGTCGTTTTTGTGACACTTGATATTATAATAAAAGGGGACATCAAATTTGTACCGAACAGTGTATAATGTGTCTGTATTTTCATAGTGGCTGGTGTTTTTTTAAATTGAGCGCCCTTGCTCCTCGTGTAGAAAGGATTATGCCTAATGGATATATACAAATACACAAATAGAACGAATAGTAAAAATTTAACAGAAGGTACGTTCAATGTCATTTTTCTCAGTGTAATTTGAATGAATGGCGGTGATTTGTTTGGTGAAGGCCACGCAATTTTGGCCCTAATTCCCTGTATGATAAATTGAACGCATTTACTGCTATGTTGTCATTAATGTTATATAAGATGCGTAATCTGCAATTGAATTGATATTATATTTCATTATATACTAAAATTATAAGATAAGTAACTTATTATACTGTATTTAAAAAAATATTTTAAATATTGCTATTTATTATTAAAAGAAAACATATGCTGTGTTTAACCTAATTTAACCGAGCATACAATTATAGTTATAATATATATACTTTCATCTTATATAAAAAAATCGGTGAAGAACATAAATTTATTATAAATTGTCATAAACAAAAAACTGTTGCCTATTCTATGAAAAAATGGAGTTATATTTAGGTACATTTTGTCATATTTAAAAAAATAGCACCACAAAAATAGACAAACTGTTTCAGCTGTGACTTCCAGAGTCACCTAGAATAAAACAAAGAAGGTTAAACTAGATGGAAATCTATCTACCAAAAACTTTTAAATCCATTACCAAAGTCAGTTTGCAATGAAAATACGGGCATTTTTTTACACTAGTTTAGGGTACTTAAATAAACTAATAAATATTTTGTGGTTCATTTCAATACTTCAAAAATATTTTTCTTTAAAATATATACAGTTACTAACATAAGTTTTCGTACAGTCATATTTTTTGGATAAAAACAGTAAAAACTGTATTTACGTTTAAACACCTATATTTAAAACCAACCAGTTTTCATATATAAATCCAATTTGAAACTTGAAAGTGACCCAAATAATATTTGGTTGGATAACCGTTAGCAGCTATTACTGCTCTCAAATGTCTGGGCATCGGTCTACAAGATGTTTTGTTAATTCGGGTTGAATAACGGCCCATGCTTCCTGCAAATCGTTCTTCAGTTCTTTGTTTGTAATTTTTCTTTTCATAACTTTTCGGTCGAGTACGGCCCATAAATGCACTATAGGATTTATGTCCTGTCTTAGGGGAGGCGGTTTTATATGGTGTGTTGGAGATAGTCTTGCGTTTAATTCCGAATGTATTGGAGCATTATTCTGTTGAAATATAAAATCAGCAGGAAGAATTATTTGTACGGTGCTTGGGCCTACAATTTCCTTTAATATGGCTATATAACTGTATTGGTCCATTACACTGTCTCCAAAAAGAAGATTTCCAACTCCACTGGCACTCATATATCCCCAAACCATTAATATTACCGCCAAGAAACATACACATAAAATCAGAATTTAAAAATATAAAAAAAAAACTCCGCTGTATTAATAATTTTGTATGCTGTCTTGCACAATTTCCAATAAATTATCGTTCTCAAAACAGATGCGCTGATTGGCCAATCGTGACGTATGATAAAAACGTAAATATAGAAATTACGCGCGTAAGCGCGAGAACTTCTTTAAAACGACGTTTGTGACTTAGCAATATAGCTATTTTAACAAGGTGTTTTTTTATATACATATATATACATTTATATACAAAATATATTTATATTATTTTATGGTGATAGAATAAATATATTTACACGTCATTAAGATTAGCAAAAAACTAGAATGAAGAACTCAAATGATTGTTTGTATTTTTGACATAAAGTCTACTTTATACGATTATACAATTTATATATATATATAATATAATATATATAATAACAGCCAAACGAAATCTTCCATAATATACAAACGATAAAACATTGTCTTCGATTCTTAACGGTTTCTGATATTCTATTTAGGTGCTCTCGCCGAGAAATGTACCGTTTTCATGTTCTAAATATCAAGTGCGCGATTCATTACTTCGCGGACACAGAGTACTCGCGAACACGTTGTATTATTATATACCATAGAAAACGACGATGGGTCATTGTCATTATTATGCTTTTTTTTAGAAACGTCAAACGAGTGTTTTTTATCTCTCAACAAGTTTAATATACTCGTACGTCATGTATATAGTATATTATATGCTATAAATTTACGTTTTTACCGGAAATTTGTTTTGTTGTTGTTTTAGACTTACTATACTGATTATACTTGCATGTTTTCACCACGGACTGGATATTACGATGATGATAGCTGATCTGAAAATAATTATGATAATTAAGTTTTCATATGTACATATATATATTATAAACTATGTATATATATATATATATATATTTATAAAAAATATACACAATAGCGCACAACTTGCACGCTCAGGTGATTATTTAATATTGTAGACCACGTTATATTTTAGTATAAAGCACATATCATTTGGCGGAAAGTAGAACACAACAAAACAAATTTTTTTAAAACGATTTTTTGACTTACACCTCTTGTATGACGGATCCACGAGTTATATACTAAATAGCGTGGTTAATTACAAAAAATATAATATGTATATATAATTATGCTAATATGTTTTAATTGGTATCTAGTAAAATGTATTTTATGAATGAACTCTGCGTATACAAATTACGATGTGCGGATATTACATAATAACGTAATGGTAATATTTTATATTAAAAGGCCAAGGCCTAATTAAAATCGAATAAAATTTAAATGACAAGAAACACATGTTCTGCGTGATACGGTTTCTATATA
>JANSTU010047143.1:0-10378 GCA_027564075.1 Bolitophila hybrida | reverse complement strand
TATATTTCGTACATAATACTGTTAGTAAAAAGTCATTATATTAAAAATATAGTTTAATTTAGTGTAATAGTAGTATTAAACAAAAACATGCAACATGTTTGCATACAATTCAGATCAGACAAAATTTCGTTGAACACACCACTCAGTTTTCGATATTATTATATAATTTATGTACATTGCTATTAATATATAATAATTAGGTCAAAGTCTGGTTTAATATATTATTATACAATTATAAATATTGGTTGTGTTAAATAAAAAAGTTTTATTTATTATGTTTGTATGTAATGTTTTTTTAACCCGTGGTCTTAAAAAAATAAAATAAAAAGACATTGAAAAATAATTTGATTTATTGTTCAGAGTATATACCCACGCTAGCTATATATTCCTCACCTAAATAATTGTTCATCTTTTGAGCCAAACCGATCATCGCTGCTCGGCTAATCGTGTCCCATCGATGCAAACAAGTGGTAATCAGATGGAGCCAAGTCTGGTGAGTAAGCCGCATGGGTAAACGGTTACGTCGCAAAAACCCTATTTTGAAATGTTCGGTGTGATTGTGCATTGTCATCCAGGAAAATCACACGGTTCAAATCGGTCAATAGTTGTTGGTTGCGTGGACCAGTAAATGTTTCACCAGGTTTTAAGAGGTCATACCAGATTACACCAAGACACAGAGCATTGCCTTCTTTCCGAAAAGATTTGGCCTTGCGATCGATTGTGTTGGTTGGCCCAGGGTCCACATACGATCTCTTGCGTTTGGGATTCTGAAAATATATTCATTTTTCATCATCAGTGATGCAAAAACGTGGTGTCTGGCGAGCAGCATTTCACATGTGTTTTCCTGTTTTCTATTGTTCAGCTCATGCGACACCCATCTTTTCTTCTTCAAAATCTTCCCCAAGGCTTTTAAACGTTTTCCGACGGTCCGACGGTCAACATTCAATTGTTATGCGAGTTGCTGTTGCGTATGACCATCATCATCATCGAGCAAGGCTTGTAATTCGTCGTTTTAAAACTTTTTCTGTAATCTTCCGCGTTTTTCGTTCCACACATCAAAATCACCAATTTTAATATTATTGAACTATTCATTACACTGTATACGACGAATAAGAGCATTCGATGAGATTCCAACGTGAGTGCGAAATTTTCAAGAACGGAAAAAATGTATTGTTGTTTGAAACAAGAAAAACCGTAGACTGAACATTGTCAAATGAGGAAACTATTTGATACTTGGTTCGATTCATACATAATAAGCTGTCGACCACTACATGTCGTTACCGGTTTCATAGTCGCGTACCTGATATAGTGGGACAACGCTGGTTAAAACGGATGGAAAAATGGGAAGTCCAGATTCGATTCCCGACAGACTTACATGTTCCAATATGTGTAGTTCAACATAAAACAGCAAAAAATTGCCATTTCTTCGTTAAAATTCGATACAAATTCTGCAAACTTCGTGAAATTTAAAAAAATAATTAAAAATCATTTATTTGCACTTACAGATTTTTTTTTGTATGGTCATATTTTTAAGTGTGTATGTATATGGAGGACAAAGACCAATTCCGCCAATTTTTACGTTTGTCGATTGAGGACTTTGATTTTTTGCTGGAAATGGTGACACCTTTTATATCCAAAAAGAATACAAATATCAGAGCCGCACTATCCCTGACAATCCGATTGGCTGTGACGCTTTGGTACCTGACGACATTTAAGTTATATTATGATAAATGACGTAAAAATGTAGACATTTAAAATAACTTATTTGTTACTTTGTTGGTGATTCATTCGACTAGTTGGCAAGGCTTTTCGCTTCTGTCTTTCTACTATTTCGACAATAATTTCAGATGTTGTTCATGTCATATTTATTCAATTGATTGATGAATATTTAAAGGTAAAAGAAAAAAAAGCAAACAAATGATTGACTTGAGATGCAACTTTAATTCGCCATATGTATTTGCTTATATCTAGAAAATAAAAGCATTTTTTGTTAGTCGATAAAAGTATGAATAAAAACTAGCAATTAATTGATTGAAATCGTAGCCCGTAGTATAATATCTGTTTTTCAACTAGACTTAAAGCTTGTCAGAGTGTGTATTATGCAAATTTTAGAAAGAATTTTTGTTGCTGTTTTTAAAAACTCACTTTAAAATAATTGCTTCCATTATGCGCTCATTATTCGCCGTTACAATAATGTAAAATACGATATTGACGAATATGACGTTATGTCATGTTATTGATTATTGGACTATATACACCGTACTAACGAAGTTTTGAGTTCTACTCAGAGATCTTTTAAATTTTAGTGAAAAAGTAGAGGAGTGGTCGTTGTTAATAAGTACGTATGAGAGTTCTACCAGTATGTCTGGATTCTCCAACGAGGAGAATCTGATTCGAATACAAATATTGGAACAGCCCACTACCGCAATATATAAAAGGCATACATTAGTAATTTATAATTTAATATATGTCATTGGATCCTGTAATCCCTTGTGGGACATAGGGCCAGTGTGCGATGCCGCACACCTGATTCATTGCGCTACTCCTAGTGGAGATACGGTGCTCTAACACTTACATCAATTCCCCGATGGTTAAGAGTCTTAATTTGCCCTGGTGCGACTCTAACTACCTACTTTGCATGGCAAATGCGCATATTTTTGAGATAACATATCTCTATGCATAGAAATCTATCTTGCTTTTTATATTCGGAAACGTGACACATCAACACCATCCTTATCTTATTGTTCTAAACAGTAAATCAATAACCTATTTCAGAAATAGGCTATTGATAGCAAGAGGAACCTACTGATTTAAAGTGCTTCATTCGAAAAAAATCTGCCGGCCGTGATTGAACCAGGCCAACACGGTAAACCACTCGGCTATGGCTATGGTTAATTATTTTTTTTTCTATTTCAACAATTTAATATACAAAACAGTCTTCAACGCACGGAACTGCCGTCGTGAAGTATGTAAAACAGCGGTCAAGGAAGAAGAGTGCAATTCGCATCTTCTCAGTGTCATTGTACGCTAGGAATTGTAATTGTATATGTTTGTGTAGACTTGTAATATAATAGAATGTACAGTACATGAATTCGTGTTCAATGGTGTTTGAATTAATGTCACACTGGATCTAATGGTGTGTGTGTACATATGTATTCAGTGTGTGTTTTAAATGTTTGTTTTGTGTTAAGAAGCAAGAAGCAAATCATTCATTCAATGAAACATTTACATATAGTCAAAGTTACATACAAATCACAAAGACGGAACTTTTTATGTTACGCTGCCCAAAAATACATGAGTTTTTGTAATATTGTTAAAAGTAGGTGATATGGGATGGTTACATAAATGTTGGCATGTTACACTTTGAGCTAGAAGTTACAAAGAGGTAACCTATGTAACATACAAGTTTAATTGAAGTAACATAAATGTAATGAAATATGTTACCGAGAATGTTACTCTAGTGAATAACTCCAATAAACTAATAGCGCATAAATTAAATATAAATAATAATAATGGCGAATATATACTCGTATTCGAATATTTCTATATAGCGTATTATGGCTTTAATGTTTATTATTTTTTCATGGCTATACTAAATTGATTGTAAAAGTTTACATAAAATGCATAATTATTTAATCCGTATAAGAATATTGCAAAAAAATTGGTTTTCTAAATATTATAATAATGTTATCCGAATCAATTTATTATGTCAAAAATAACAATTAGTAACATTTTTCGTTATCAAAATTATTATAAATATCCGAAAAACTCAATGTTTTACTCAATCTTACATTACCGTAAATTTATTAACGTATTTGTTGAAAAACCTTTGTAACTGTTAACAAATCTTTGTTAACGTAATTAGTTTTGCTTCTTGGGATAATTTGTGTTTCATAATTTAAATTTAAATGTATATGTTACGCACAAAATGTGACTCAGGGCACTGCCCTCTAAAAATAAGACTTAACTTTCATGAACTCTCCCTCGGCCCGTGATGGGGAGGCTGGCCACTTTGTGTTTTTGTTACAGATGACCGGACGTGGTAGTAGTTGTGCTATTTGTTGGGTGGCCGCAAGTGTCTCTAATTCTAGAGCTAGAAGTTAAACTTTCAAGCGTCAATCGTCAATCTTTGAATCTAGCTGGTAGATGGTTATTTAAATTAGCTTAGGCTGCTAGCCCAGTTACAATTCCTTCATTGTCATACTGTTCTGCTAGACCAGATAAGCGAAGACCGCCAAAATCCAGGAGTTTTTCGATCGTTTGAGTAATTATGGGCGTCATTACATTTTAAAAGGACGCCAGCACTACTGTATATGACAAACATCGAAACCACAAAGATGATATAAAGGTATATTCAGACCTATTTAAGTTTAGGTTCCAAAGTGTTCTATGAATTGAACTGAAACAGTGTGTATATTTTACCATAAAGTTTATATTTTCGCATTTATCTAGTTATATTTTTTTCGTTCCTGTGTAATAATATATTTTTTTTGCTTTATACAAATAATAAACCAAAAAGTAAAAAGGTAATATCATAAATACCAATATATTATTTTTTTGGAACGCGAGTTATTAGTAACACTCGTAACACTACATAGTTGCAAAGCGAATGAAAAAGAGTAGAGAGAAAAACAGCAATTAGAGCAATACCATCAACCGAGAGGCAACAATCACAACAGGAAGAACGTGACAATATAAAAAGGGTAGCTAACATTAAATATCGATTTGTCTGAAATAAGGTCTTGAGGAGAGAAACGGTTGTCTTTAATGTAGCAAAATTTATATTGGCAACAGCAGAATCAACATTCAAAGTTATTAATGTAACTAATGAAGAAATTGACAAAACGAATAAAGAAATGTATCTGCGAAGTGTTTTCGATAATTCTCCTCAATTACTTGAAAACTGATCAAATTTCAGCTGATCTGCAAAAGGGAATTAAAAACCAATATAATGAAATATATGTGCGATGATAATATGCGAGTACCATTTTCATTGAGTAATGCCATCCCTTAATTCTAAACTGTAGGGAGCAGGTACAATAAAACTATTGAATCAAAAAAAATCCATATAGTGCAGATAATAAGTTTAATTTGACAATACATGCTTATTAAATTGCCATAATAATGTATTACATTTTACATGATTGGTATATATTTTATATTTGCTCTGTGCTATAAGTATAGTTTAATTTATTTATGTGTGCGCTTTACCAGAATGCTATTTTGATGGGTTAATTGCACAAATCTTGTTATTTAAAATAATGTAAGTATATTTAAAATTATTTGGACGGTGTAAAATGTAAAATAGTTTAAAAATAGGGAAATTTTAAATAAAAATATACGAAAATGTACTGACCACTATAAAAACAATTGTTAGATTTTTTCGAAATCTTTTTTTAGGAATGTATACTATATTTTCTTCAAAATTGAACATAAGGTCAGAGTATAGTATTTAGTATATTCTTTTTATTGTTTACAAGTCCGAATGTAAGGAATTCGAAAGTTGGTTAAATAAACTGTAAACTTAAACATTTTCTTAAATCTTGGTTATCCTATTTTTTAAATTAAAATTATTTATAGTTTGTTTTTTTTTTAATAATATAAATATTATAATATGTTTCACCAAAACTTCTTAGTTTATCTGTGATATCTATATTTAATCAAATTAAATTTTTCATATTTTGCCATGACATTTTATATGAACATAATTTTATTTTTATAAAAACTTAAAAAATATCTTTTTTTGATTCAATTTTTATATTAAATGCAGTATTTTATACTGCTGAAAATGTACCTTGGACGTATATATAGGACAATGGACTTAGGTAATAATTTTAAAGACTTAAATATTTTCTTTTACTAATACATTTAACATTTAAGTTATTTATTATTTATGCAATATACAACATTAATAACAAAAAAAGGTTTAAAGACTAAATCAATTTCATTGAATAACACAAATATTTAGTTTTTTAAAATAGTTAAATGTAATTTAATTTTTTTGTTGCACATCTAGCTATGTGTATGTTTACAAATTAGCCTGTTGACTTGCATTCAGAAATTCATGCTCATTTTTGGCCTGTCGCAGCCAATTCCGCAAGTCTTGTGTGCGTTCGACCAAACTTGCACCGCTAGAATTTGGTGTTTGTGTGACGATAAGGTTGGCGGCCAGTGATGGCAGAATACCTGGAGTAGTGCCAGTAACTCGATTGGCGGCCAATTGTCGGTACGTCTCTAATCGATCGGTCAATGTAGGTGTTGGTTGGGATTGATGCATTTGAATTGTGGCATTCGAAGATGATGTTGCACCTTTTGCGATGGGCCAACCGAACTCTTGGTATATAATTGAAGGTGGCGGTGGCAAACCTAAATAAGATAAAAAAATAATAATCATCGAGTGACAACCATATTTATAAAAATGGTACCGTGCGAGTGTTGTTTACTCAGTATGTCCCAGATTTCTCTAATCTCAGCGTTGAGATGCTCAAGACTCTGAACAATTTCAGAAGACTCTTGGTAGATAGCTTTTCGACGAATCTGTACGTTTCCCTGGTTTGTTTCACTACCAAAATCAGTACTACTAAATCCCGAACTAGAATGAGACGATATATCACTGATTGTTGCATCTTCTATCTTTTGGAATTTGTTAACATCAGATGCGGTGTCTGCAGCATTTGCTGGATTATCTTTCTCGTAGATACGCTGGAGAGACTGCTCAAGATGTCTGAGCCGAATTACCTTTTCACCGAGAAGGGCGCGTGTTCGATGTAAATTAACTTCCATTTCGGTGAGCTCCTTTTCCTCCTGAATCAGCTGATCAAGTGTATGACGATTTGTAGTCTTGTGCCGTTGCTTTATCTCACGCTGGCGGACCCGGAAGTTTGTGCGTTGTGTACGTAGTGACTCTTTAGCACGTCTCACTGAATCCCGCTCCATGTGAATTCGATGTTTGAAAAATTCTAGCTCCGAACTATTACCTGCATGCTCTTTACCACTGCTCTCTGTGAATGGATAGCGCAAATGATACGTAGTATCTAGTGTGTTATCCGGAAATTGATCCTCTAGATCTTCTAATTTCTGTAGTTGGCGCCGAAGGTTCTCTACTGGCGTACACGGTCGTTGTGGCTCTGGACGAATGATTCCGGAATTCAATCGAGACGTAGATGCGGATTTCATGCGTGTAAATAATTTCTTTCGCTGTCTTGATACATTGTTATTTTCCTGATTACATCGAAATGCTTCCGAATCTGAATTACCATTCTCTGCTGGGGAAGCTTGCACTGGGAGATATCGTACCTGTTTATAGTTATTTGAAATAGTTGTATCACTCTGACTAACCGAAGTGGTATCATCATGATATTGCTGAATATGTGATAGATACTTAGCAGCAGCACCAAAACTCTTATCATTGGCATACTCTTTGTCTAAGGCCTTTTCACGTAATTGTTCTCGAAGCTTATTGGCATGATGCTTTGGAGTTATTGGTGCTGCAGGAGGTTTTCCGGGTTCTAAATGCGAAGTCGTCGTCACAGAAACACTACGATTCTCGCTATTTCCAATGGAGTGTTTGTTTGAGTTTGATCGTTCCGTTTCCGAACCGGTTGTGATACTTTGATGTTCTCGGCGTCGATTACGTCGTTCTAGGGACATCTTTACATCACCCTTAAGTCGAATGTACTTTTCCTTCAAACATCTGTATTTGTCTTCTAGTAGTCGTTTCTCACACCGTATTTTTTCGTATTGATGATTGTCTCCGGACTCACGCATTCGTTGTCGCTCTAATTCCAATTCATCGGTAAGTCTGTGCTTAAGTTGTGACATATTTGTGATATGCTCTTTTCGTAAAAGATCTGCTTCAGTCTTTAGATCCCGTTCCAGATCTTGTAGAATTTCGGTGTGATTCTTTTGCAAAAGATCAACGGCTGCTTTGTGTGTCTGGCTGCATTCATTTCGTTTCAACTCAAATTCATCCTTCAATTGCTGTTTGAAGCGTTCCACTTCTAAATTATGTTGAGACTCTATGTCTACCTTAAGTGCTTCTATTTGCTCATGAAGAGTTGCAGCTGTTTGGGATAATTTCATTTGGGTAGCAACCTCTAGTTTTTTGCGTTCATCATCATATTCTCTGTCCATTTTAAGTTGTTCTTTTTCGAGTGCTGCTTTCGATATAATTTTGTTCTTCGCGCGTAATTGCTCCAAGGCTGTTTGTAAATCTATTTTACACTTTTCATTTTCGGATTCTGTCATTTTACTTAGATGAATTTTATCATTTTCAGAAAGTTCTGCGTTTTCTATAGCTTTTCGTTGTTCCGTCAATTCCATTTGAATCAATACAATATTGGCCTCCATCTGAGCTCTCAGTCTTGTCTCTTCTTTAGCCTGTTCATTAGCTAACTGTTCTTTAAAACAGTCCAGGTGATCCGCCATTTGTTTTTTTAGATTTTCCTTGGCAACAATAATTTCATTTTCGATTAAATCTTCATTTTCTACATTTATTTCTGGTTTTATTTGTAAGGAATTTGCTCTTATTACATCAGAAGTCCTACCAATTCCTCTTATCGATCCAATTGCAGATTCTGAGTCCGTGTCATCGTACAACGGTTTCACCGACACATTTCTATCTACTTGTCTTTCAAACAAAGTTGACAAACTAGATTTTTCGCCACTCGTTCCGCTGTCACTGCTAAGTGTGCGCCCAATTACAGATAGACGATTCAATGATGGTTTGCGCAACTCGTCCAGGGAATGTTGACTCTTCAGTGGTACAGGTGGTTTGCCGGTAAGTGGACTATGTTTACTAGGAACCATTTTTATGTCTTTAATAAATGTATCCTGGTTTTCACTGCCTTCCATAAAATCCCACTCTTCATCTTCTTCCTCTTCACTGGAATCTCTAAACATATCCGATTGGTCGGGAGGTATCAACGATTGTTCAAGATTAAATCTAACACTTTTTCTCTCCTCTGAATCCTGGTCTGTGTGTTTACTATTGTCCGAATGATGCTTATTTCGAACATCCGTTAAACTGGAGTCACGAAGAATACTCTTTACATTAGAGCTAGAGTAAGTAGATTCGGTTAGATGCTTCTTACCGTGTTCTATATCAGTAGGCATAGTATTTGCCATTTTGTCGTCCGATTTTCGAATGTTGGACTTTAGAAACATTGATCCGGTGCCGGATAAAGTTAAACCCTTAAATCCGTTTTCGATAAATCCCGATTTAGGAGTGTTCTTGGAACGCGCCAAATAACTATCATCTGTTTTTATTTGTAGTCCAATTTGCGGTGGTACTATACTACTCGTGTAATTCGTTACCTCGAATCGCTTATTCATAACCGTTTCCTTTGGTAATGCCATCTGCGAAATGGCTTCACCACCACTACTTGCACTGCTTACAGTATGTTTTTCAATTGGAGCCAGAAAGCGACTTGTGTGACCTGCAAACTTGTCCATTATCCTTGTAATAGTTTGTGACACATCTGTGATCAGCTCAGAGTCCTCGTTACCTTGTAAACTCTTTATGCCTGAATCAATTTGTGAGAAATCCTCGGAGCAGTCTCCACCCGCGTGTGAGTTAAGTCTAGCCTTATTAACAAGTTTTCGGTAGTCGGCGTCCAGTGGATGATCCCATTGGCTAGCTTTAGTTTTCGTATTGATATAGTATATGCCATGCGGTTTGTGGAAGCTAACAAACAGATAAATACAAAAAAATAGAACATGATATTTAATCAAAAGTTAATGAATATATTAATATGTACCAAATTTGCCAGTCACTGGGTAGTGCTTGAATAAGACCATCCTTGGCCAAGTACAACAGATGGGGTTCCTTCTCTGGGTCTATTCCAATGCGAATGGCGTACTCATTGATTTCTGAAATTGAAGAAATAAGATATTATAAAATAAATAAATATTTATTTAGTCTTATCTATACTATAATATATAACTAACTAATCATAAATACACATGTTTCATTTTGAGACAAGCAAATTACATATAAAAATACATATTTTCAAATATCGTCGACCGCGATTAGCTCAACAAATTATTTCTGACCCACACCTGCCTTAAAACAGTAGGATTAAATCTGACTATCCAAACATCTAATTATGAGTTATTACACTTCAGGACACATCCAATTCGTAGGACATTAACAAAAACTAAAGATATAAAGATGGACCGTACGTTTCGCCGGAACGCGTTTCGCGATGTTGTAAAATCAAAAAAGCTACAATAGCGGTTAAAAGATTTAGCCATACTATTCATTGGCTCTGTTTGCCCATAATAAGTTCTGTGCCTTTTATCTCTAAGAAAGTCATGCTCACGCAAAACACGAGCTGGTACGTTTATGTGAACAAGTGACAGCAAATTAGGGGCGTCT
>JANSTU010047132.1:0-10381 GCA_027564075.1 Bolitophila hybrida | reverse complement strand
ATATATTACGTATTTCCGTAAAATATCGTATGTATGAATACATATTTGAAAATAAATGTTGTATAATAAATTCTCTTTCACTGTCCATTCAAGACCGTGGCCCTGGATTACAAGATTTTCTTGAATGGAACCACTCTAGACGAAACTTCATTCGATGTGGCCATTCACAAGATTACACGTGTCCGTAATCCGGCTTACACTCCAAATCGGAAAAAAATCTGTGTGTCAGATAAGTGCATTACAATAATCGAATTTAAATAAATCGAGCTGCAAATTTTCCAAAATTGGTTTAACTATTATACATTGAACGGTACTGCTGCACATCAGGGGACACATGTTTATTTTCAGTTTGTCACACTAATAATGTCTTTTCTGTCAAATGGGCTTTACACACACACACACACATATACATAGAGATTTCTACACACTTTTAGGATTAGATGCATGTATTTGTGCTCGCATTTATGTATATGCGATATTTATTGTTGACCAAATGTGCATTGTGCAAGCGCATCGTGTACCTGGCACATTATTGTTTGTACATTGAATATATATGCCAAAAAGTTAACACCGTTTTCGAGTGAGTTTGGAATTGTATATATATTTTATAATCGCTCGCTTTGTATGCCAGTGTTTTGTCAAAAAGTGTTACATTTCTAACAATGACAATATTTGTGACAAACCGATTTACTTGTTTGGTTAATTGAAATGTTTAGTGTAACGCTTATTACACGTCAAAAATCAATTGGATAGTTTGCAGGTTGCAGATGTTCTTAAAGTATTGAAATAATAAAATAAAAATTGCTTAAAATATACAAAAAAATATTTATGAAGAAAATTTAGAAAACCACCACCACTGGCTCTGATGTTTATGACATTTCATAAAAGTAGTAGAAATCCATGAGCGGGGCAATTGAAATTTTGTACAATCTAATTATCTCCATCGACAAGAAGGAAATCTTGGATTAAATTATTTCTTTACTTTTTTTGCCAATGAAAATAATTTTTTGAGTGGTTTAAAAATGAAATATGAAATAGAACACACACATCCTATTATTCAGTGTATTTGATTTATAAAAAAATAATAAATGTAAAAAAAAAATAAAATCGACTACTCATACAATGGAACTCGCAAGGAAGTCAGAGGTAGACCGAAAACGACGTGAAGGCGCACAGTCGAACGTGAGCTGGCAGAAGCCAACCAACCGCGTCCAGTTCCGCAACTTTGTTGCAGATGCCCTATGTTCCGAATAGGGATTACAGGACCTAATATATATATATAAAATATCTGTAGTATTTTTCCTAAAATTGAAGAGATCTCTTTCTTTTTTAACTCTAATGCACATATTATAGCTATTAGTGAAACTAAGCCCCATATCTCCTCTAAGTTCGTAATTATTTCTGATTATAAGCTTATTCGTTCAGATCGCAGACAGAAACGTCGAGGTGGTGTTTTGATCTACGCTAGCATTAAACTAAAAACAAAAATTATTGCCTATTCTTTATCTACAAGTTATTTATTCATAGGTATCTCTTTTCTAGAATCCACAATTTTATTCGGCGTTTTTTTATAAGCCTCCAGCTATTGACGAAATTGATGTTCTTGAGCATTTATTGCCAAACCTATCTCCTAGATATAGAGTGATATTTTAATTGATCAATGATAATGCTCTTAAAGTGCAAATACTAAAAAGTTACTTCATACTTTCAATCGTCTTTGTATCTTATGCCTGGAAATCAAACAACATTCCATCTGAGCAAGGAACGACGACATTTCCTCAATCGTTAACTTTGCTTTATCGATCGCACGTCGCAGGTGATGTTTAATTGATCGAATAACAGATTCGGCCAGTCGGCGTTGTCGTTGTTCCCTAACAAATACAGCAATTTATCCCTTCGTTGCATGCTGAGCGTACCATGATTGCTACAGAGTAGTCTATTGATGTAGGGTTTATGGACGGGATGTAGTAACTCGAGCAGTAGGCGGTGTCCCCATAAACTGATGTTAGACTGGAACCACCATATGAAGTTTTGATGTGCGCGTGTGCCATAAGGAGATTCGATAATACTCTTTTTCTTGGGATGTTGAGTGACGTTTTTGCGTTTTGTGAGAGCATCAAAGCATTGATGAGCCGACCATTCACTCGCAACAGTCCATCTGAAAACAACACAACATTTAGGGATTTTATTATAGGCTTTTTCTTGCAATATAATCTTCTTTCTGGGCAGCGCAAACACAGAACTGTTGTGCAGTTAATTAGATTATCCATTGCACTCAGTTGATCAGAACCATACCGCTGGCAGTATGCCCCATGCCAGGACTCTCTCCTAGCTCGAAAATGTTGATCCCAATGAGAAATGACTGCCTTCATAGAGACCACTTTCAACTTGGTCGGGATTGAACCGGCGACCTCCCATAAGGCAGGCCAACGCGTTAACCGACGCGACTATGGTTGCAGTACGTCCAAAGAAACGTTTGATTCTGTCTGATTTTTCGCGCGGGAAATTAAACAATTTCAGCACACAAACAACGCAAGTCTTTGTGAGAGTTCAATTCTCTGAAGTGTTTGTAAACATTTTTGTGTGTATTGACATTATTCAACGAGTGCTCTGACCTCTGAAGTGTTTGAATTACTTACGAACCGACAATCAACATATGGAAGTCAGTCGTAGAGATCAGTGCAGAAATGATATTATCAAAGCGTATTAATTTGAACAGACAGTTAACAAAGATACGCCAACTTCGATGATAAAGCTGCGTGTCGCTCAACTAAATGAAATGTGGGAAAAGTTTAGCACTCTGCATGATGCAGTTATGGCACGCGCTGTGTCAGATGAAGAATATCAAAATCTGTACGACACCGCAGATGATGATATGAGCATTTAGAACGACGTAGTTCCACACGTCATTTGCAGCTAAGCCGTCCTCCACGCCCGTCCACTCCAAATAAAGCAGCATCAGGCTGTGCTCGGAATGTTCATCCAGAAAACTGAGCAGGTTGCCATTGATAATGCAGCAATTGCCGAGGACGGAACCGTCGTTGTGCAGCAACGGAATCACGAGAAGCTGTATAAACAGACCAAGTGAAGGCTTTCAGAGACTCTTTTGCTCAAGGCTTCCACGTCGGTGAGTCCATGTCAACAGTGCAGATGCTGAAGAGCTCATCCACGTGCACCAACTATGAAGCAGCTTGCAAGAAACTGAATGATCGGTATTACAATCCGAATGTGCTCGTTCAGTACCACCTAAAAATCTCGGCTGATTATTCATGGCGTATTATGAACTTCGCTCTCTCACAAACATGGGTCGACCGACGGACACATGGGACGACTTCATTGTATTCATCTTGGTTGAGCGTGCGGACAATGATTGTCGCAAGCTGTGGGAGAAGAGCCAGGCAAGTGACACCAATTTTCTAACCTGGCCTGGCAAATTTGCAATACTTGCAGTTCACCAGTCAGTCATTTACTAGTCAGCCAGCAACCACACGCACCAAACTACTTTCTCACCAAGTACGACAAAAAATACTACCCACCGATGTCCATGTTGTTGCCAAGACCATGCTCTCCACTTTTTATGGACTTTAAACAAAAGTCCGTCGAAGAGCGACAACAAGTTATATCCAACAGCCGTCGGTGCTTCAACTGTCTTGGAGAGCACATGATGCACATGAGCACATCTAATCGACGATGTCTTTACTGTAACGCCCGTCACAATAGCCTGCTGCACCCGCAGTCTCAAATGGATAGCTCGCGACCTGAAAATCAGCATCTATCATCTCATGTCGGAACTTCTCAACAGTCACTATTCAACGAGGCCTGTCAAGTGCGCATCCTATTGGCCACTGCATTAGTTGATGAGTTCGCTGCGAATGGTTCCCGAGGAACTATTAGAACAAGGCTCAAAAGCATCCTTCATGTCGGAGGAAGCGTCCAGATGATTTGCCTTCCTCGTACACGTACAAATGTTGTAGTGTACGGGATTATTGCTGGCAAGTCCCAACACGTTTCGTTTCAGTTTCGGCCCACGTGCTCCCAGCTGTTACAAAGCTGCAACAATTGGAAAAAGTGACTGCAAGTCACACTTGAAGGGTCTGCTGACACCAACATCAAATCAATATATTGTTGGGTGTTTTTGGGCAGCTAATTACTAACGGAGTACGATACGGTCACTGTTCAGTATACTACACTGGAGTGTAGCAAGCCATGCTAGTACTATAGATAGCAAGCTTTCCATGTTCTGACAACTTGAAGAGATATCGGAAAAGCGAGTGCTTGCTGCTTACGAAGTGGCTTGTGAGAAACACTTTGATAGGACCGTTAAACGCGATGAGCATGGGCGTTGGTTCGTCTGCCAATCAAAGTGGAAAACAGTGAGCTAGGAGAACAACACCAAATGGACAGCTCAAGACAGCTGCAGCTGGAACGCAGATACAAAGCTCACCCAGAATTTTCACTGAGGTACAAAAACTTTAGCAGAAGTGTTTCACACGGCACCGGCTAAAAATCACATTCCACACCATGCAGTCTTCAAGAAGAGCAGTACGACGATAAAGCTACTAACCACGTTAACGCCCTATCTTGCCATCAGCACATTGCGTCAACATGCGTCTTATGATCATAAATTCGCACTTGGAGTTGCCATAGTGTAATTTTTACGTAAATGACGTAAACTTTGGAAGGAGAGACTCAAATGGGTCGATGAACTGCCAGAACCATTAGCCAGTGAGTGGTTGAAAGTTCAAAGCTCCCTCGTTGAGTCTCTTTTATGCGCTAAAACCAAAGTGGCACTCAATAAGACTGTGTCTTTACCTCGCCTGGAGCTTTGTGGTGCTGTGCTCCTGGCCAAACTAATGCATCAGTCAGTTGCTGCTATGGACTTAGAGACAAAGCCAAAGTTTTTTGCTGGACAGATTCCACTATCGTTCTTACATGGTTGCAGGATCACCATACGCGTTGGAAAGTGTTCGTGGACAACAGAGTCAGTGAAATTCAACGACTCTACAAAGCTGATCATTGGGGCCATGTAGTTTCCGAAGAGAACTCCGCGAACTGTGCTTCTCGTGGCATTACTCCAGAAGAGTTACGGACTCACTCGTTATGGTGGCGTGGCCCACAATGGCTGCAGAGTCACCAGAGCAGCTGGCCAAGATGTCCCACCATCGAACCAACCGACGAAGAGACTAGAACCAGAGTAGTTTGCCAACCATCACGGATTTGCTATTTGTTGCTACTCAGCGAATCGTCAAACTGGTGATAGGTTTCAACTACTCCATCGACAATCGATCAGGTTATTTTGAGAAAATCGGATTTCATTGAATAGTTGGTTGTATTTATGACTCTCATGCTGTTGGAACAGTCCACACAGGTTTCATGTATAGTAATTCGATAAATGTTCCGTCGTGTTTTTTTTTTCGTTCCTTAAGCAGACACGATGCAAATATTTGCTTAAAAGCAGCACACGCCCCGGCGTTGCAGTGCTTGCCAAATCACTGTTCGGTCAACGTAATCTTTGTCGATGTCAACGAACGCCTCGTCCTACCATGCATGGGGAATAGGATCTTCGTTGAAAGTGACGGGTCCCCTTTGACAATTTCTATTTGGATATTATCTGCTCAGGCTGCTTGGCTAAAGCATTTGATTTTTCAATTCGACTGGGCCTTTTGTGGATATAGGAAATGGTGAACAGCTGAATAGAGGAGCTGGTGCGTGGGTTTCATGCGCCCCACCTCGTTGTTGAGCACTTGTACAAAGTACTCTCTCCATCTCTTCAGCTGGTCACTATCCATTGACTATGGGTTACCACAGCATCCTGTGCGGTTTATTAGCTCTCTTGTTTTATTGGCGTTAAAAGAGTTCTTCATATATCTCTGGTTTTGATGTGAGGTCCGAAGGCTTAGTATCTTAGTTCTCAGTCTAGCAGACATGATCCACCCCAAGACAGGGGTCCAGGAAATTAAACTAGCATTGGCTTGGCGATATAGAGCGATACCAACACCCTCTCAATAAAGTCTAGTGTTTTAATTATAATAAATTAGGTGGAGGAGGAATAGTATAATTAATATTGCTAAAAAAACTCCAAAATATAAAATCTATGGGAAATCGGCTCTATTTTATAGTAATATTTAATTTATAATTTGTAATACCTTTATTTTAATAATTTGATGTTTTACTTGCCAATCAATTGCAAGAAAAAAGATTTCATATGTAATGTAATGTAATGTAATGTAAACGAAATACAACATAACATCAAAATTAAAAGGCAATAATGTCCTTTATATTATATAATTATATCGATCGCACGTTTTCATAACCAAACAGCCTTTACGCGCCAAAAACATCGACAGGACCAGACGTCTATCTCTCTCTGGAGCTCATCGCAAACCGCAACACAATGAAAGCTCATAAATTATAATAACTTACGCGCTCGTGATTCTTTTGTTGTGCCGAACTCACATATTTATTTAATATTGCGTGAACGACTCAAGGAAACGGTAACATTACTGTATATATGGTCTATGATGTATAAATTGTTCGTTGAAAATATGTATATTTATAAAATATTTTCAGACATCGAGTTACAAATTGACACACTTTGATAAAGGGGCTCAACGGGAAAATGTTCTAATGTTATCAATTCGACATAATTTTTGTTGAGGTTGAATTTATGAATTTTAATTGCGAAACGGTTATGTACTTGACAAGTTCTCAAAACCATTTCGATTAGATTTGATTTGACTCTCCTAATACGTTTGTCACCGGCAGTGTTTCCAAAAAAAGCCATACACTATGACTTTCACTATCTTCACCATCTTCATCTGACTTCATGTTAAATAGGTAACGTTGAGTGCCGTCCGTTCAAAAACTCTTACCGGGTGAAAAAATATTTATTTTGTGACTGCTATATAATTGATTTTTCTTCAATCCAATCAAGAAGAACTTTTAGACCACTAAACTTGGACCTCTGTACCATCATTAAAACTATCGCTTTTGATGCCTACAGATCGGCGGGTTGTTATAACTCTCTTCCTTAAGTAAGTAACACTAGTAGATGACAATTACGATTCTAGAGACTGAAATCCTACAAAAATTCCTCGATCGAGGATTATCCAAGAACATAATCGAAAAATCGAAAAACTATTATATTATATACATACTAACGGACCCGACAGACGTTGTCCTGTCCTAAAATTAAAATTCGAATATTATTTAAAAGATATAAAACGCAACACCTTTTCCAGATTAAATAAGAAAAAAAACTACTTTTACATATTTTTTAAATCCATATTAAATGAACACACGACCCTCATTCATTCCCAAAAAAAAAAACTTTATTTTCATCATAATCGAATGATGTCCCAAAAGTCATTCATAACTGTGTTATCTATTGTATCAACGAACCCACAGATTATCGCTTTTATGAACTAATACATAATAAATTTAACGTAAACCCATTAAAACTCGTTGCTCAGACCATCGTCCGTTTTGAACCGCATCAATGGACAGTAATCACGCTTTAACTCGGCCCATCTAATCGATTTAGATACGCATATACCAAAAAGTCGATCACATATAAATGCATTTTGCCTCTAAGCTCAAATGCTTTTATGTATACCTATATAGAGCCAATGTAAATTAAGTCGTACAGAAATGTATACTGTTAGAGTATATATAGTGTAACATACGATTAGGGAATGAATGGAGAAAGCGGAGGTTGTGCGTTGACTTGCATTCGAAATCGCTTTAAGGATGTATGAAGGATTAAGGCGGAACGGTCGAGTGCACTTACTCGTGTAGCTTAAAGACTAAGGTGTTATTAGCCGATTTACTTGCAAAAAATACTAAGGGATTTTGTTTTTGTCATTTTTGCAGTAAAGTATTTTTTTTGGGTTGCATGAGGTTGCTTTAATTATTATTAGAAATAGCATACGGTTAGTTTCATAAATAAATATTGTAATAGACTTATAGACAATAAGTCATAACCGGAAAAGGAACGTGTAGAAGGAACCAATCATGTATTTTCTTTAGATCTGTAGTATCGTGGTGTATGCGCGCACTTCTCATATCAACATTTAATATTCTGATATGACCATCGCCAATGTTTTTCATGGTTTTTTTTATAGTGTCTGCTCAATAGTGATATCGTAACAGATTTCTGCCCAAAACTTATCGTACCTTTTAATGGTATAAAGTATTCTTCTTATGTGAAATTTTCGGGTCTGGATCAGATGCTCGAATGTTATTAATGATTGTCTGTTCGGATACAGATCTGGAAAATTGTCGAGTGCATATTCCACGTTGGATTGGCCATTCCCAACAGTCTCAGACACAGCTTTACGGATTCTGTGATGCCTCTACGCACGCGTGATGCACGCATAAGGCTCATACACCAAACTACCATTGTTATGGATTTATACACGAAGCCTTATGTCTACCATAGTGCTTGCATGGCTGCAAGATCATCCAACGCGTTGGAATGTGTTTGTTGCCAATCGGGTAAGTGGCTGAATGTGCATATCGAGGCTTGGCTCCCGAAGAGCTCCAAGCACCTGATTTTTGGTGGCATAGTCCACACTTTCTTCAGGTCACCAGGACACCAAGCTGTCTTACTATCAGATTCAGAGTCCAGAGCAATGATAGTGTCCACCCATCACGGACGTCAACGACTCATCGAGAGTTGGCAGCGGCTATACCGTGTTACTGCACACTGCATGCGTTTCTGCCATAACGTTCGACAACGCAGGACTCAAGGAAATTTGGTCCACTCAGTGTTCACGAGCTGCAGAACGCTTAACGTTTTTGGATTCATTGTGCAAAGTACGAGGCGTATCCTAATGAAATCGAAATACTATCCGCAGGTAAATCTATTCATAAGGCTAGTGTGATGCGATCACTAAATCCGCAGTTGTATAGCGACGGACTGCTGTTCGTTGAAGGTCGTTTAATTATTGCACTCAGCATAAGCGAGCAATCACGAATTCCATCAATCATAGTTCCACGCAGTGCTGCATTATCAAAACTTCTAGTTGTACATGCGCATATGCAAACCTATCACGGGAATTGATATTCTGTCTGGCATAGTATAATAAATTATTTATAAAAATAATATCAGTATATATGGCCTTTTAAAACACAACACAATTTATCATTTATATTTTACGCCGGTCTCGTAACGATCTGATCTGCAAATTTTCGTATTCTAAAGAGTCCATTCTTTCTTCCAAACTTAACATGTCCTGCAAGTATAGGTGGCAGACTTGGCATAGGCAAATTTACCACTTGCGGTGAAGTAGAGTCATTTTTTTGTGCGGTATCGAAGTGAAGTTTCCAGTTGCCAATTCGTTCTGCTTTAATAAATTGTTTTATCAAAGAAACCATTCGAACAGGCTGCATGACATACACCACGACGACTTTCATACAGACGCAATAAATACATGAGAAACATAGAATTTCGAATTAAAACATTAATACAGATGAAACGCAAATACATTTTTGGGCTCTCGCTAAGCATGTCCATAAATGAAATCGTTTTGGATTATTGCTTTCAGATAAACCTACATCAAGTTACGTGGGACACTGCAAGGCGCGCCTTTTCTACTGCGTCTCCGCAAAATGGCTGCCATCGTCTGAAATTGGAATATTTTTACTTCTTGCCTTGTTCTTTGAGATCGGCCTAATTCCAGCTTAGAACGAATGTACGAGTAGATAGGACAAGAAGTTGTTTTGGTTAGATCCCAATATCTCTCAACAGGCCGAAGCTCTGGACAATTTGGTGGGTTGCTTTTCTTTGGCACTATTTCGATGTTATTGTCTTTGCACCATTTGAGGGACACTTTGCTGTAGTGGCAAAAGATGCTAGATCAGGCCAAAATAAAGTAGAAATTCTGCGATTTCTAATACACACTTTCACATAAATTTCACCATCAATAGTGCCAGTTGCTACGTAACTCTAACTTTTTAGACCACAAGTGCAAATCGCAATTCTTTAACGGAACGCTTTGTATATTTTTTGTTTTTTTTCGATCTCAGTCTTTGTGTACGGTTTTTTGATAGAGTGCGTGCCTATGCTATGAGTTAATACAGAGACAACTACATACATCGCAATATGAAAACAGTGGAATAAGCAGCGTTTTTAATAGCTTCATTCTTGTGGTAGGTGGTAAAGACAAAGAGATGTCCATGAATCCATAGACTAAGAAGACCAGCGAACACTTTGGCAAATAATATGAGTATGAGAGAATTGCACATTGTTTTTTTTATCTAGAATTCATAGAATATCATCCGTTACATCTAAATATAACAAGTAAAGGGTTTTCCAATAGGGACGCTCGAACTTTGACAGCTCATTGCGGTCATGTTGTTTGAGTGACAGATGTCAAAT
>JANSTU010047121.1:0-10382 GCA_027564075.1 Bolitophila hybrida | reverse complement strand
TTTTGACATTTTTTCTATAGAAAATGTGATTTTGACATTTTTTCTATAGAAAATGTGATTTTGACATTTTTTCTATATTTGTACTCTCTAATATCTTTATTTTACCCCATCATCGTAATGGCATCTTTTATGCGGGAAACTACGGCAAGTGACATTTCGGGCTATGGAAACCGTTCGGTTCTGCTCAGAGACAGGTTATTTCTAACAATCTTGGTTAAGCGCCACTCTTGCGTTTACGTTCACGCCTTTGCACACCACGTTTCCCGCTAGGTTGCACCACTGGAGTCGGTATCGTGGCTTGTATATTAGAGACGTAGCAAAAGTAACTACTCGTATAAAAAAAAGTAACTAGTTACTCATAAGTAAGTAACCGTTACTCTATTAAAAACTACTCGTTACTTGTTACTTCGTTACTCGTACTCGTACGTCTCGTCGCGTTGTACCCGTACACAAGATAGTATTGGATCGATGTTTTAAAATTTCGACAACAATTGTCTTAATCTTGTGCCTTTTCGGTGACAATTGACATAAAACACATTGCATGATATAAGCAAAATATAATGTATTTGTGAGAACCTAATAAAACCGAATAAACTTTTTTGTGATTCTTACTCGAGATATTTTCAATATTTTATTTGATATATATTGATTCTAGTCCCAATTTCAGCATTAGATGCATTTTTTTCATTCAATAAATATCAATACTTTTAATATGACAGAGATTAATTTTTAGATACATAATTGTAGGTAATTTATATATTGAGCGTGAACGTACTCCCCAATTTCGTTGCTAACTTCATGAAACAGTGTCAGTATGACATACATAATGCACGTGTGGCAACACTCAGTACTGTCATTAATGTTGATTTTATGAATTTGTGATTCGTGAACTTTGTCTTAAAAATTTTGTGAAAATTAGAATTGAATTGTGATTTCTGCATTCATCCAACCAAATTGAAGATGTTTCGAGCTTCCGCATACGACAAGTACTTAGGTAATATATCCTGGAATAAAAGTTTACACTGCTAGCGTAGATATTTAATAAAGACAAAAAATTAAATGCAAAACAATATTGCTACATTGCTTTGTTGTCGCATTTTTGTGTTTATTGGATTAGCATAATTTTAATTTTTTTTAAATATGTTTAGACACCGCTACCAGTCATCTGTTGCTGGAGCCGGACTGGCCGACAATCCTGCTGATCTGCGATACAATACGACAAAATGATGTGACGTAAGCAAATGCAATGACTCATCTTATCAGATGCAATTGTAAATTATGTGTGTGTGTTTGTTTATTTACAGACCAAAACAAGCTTTGATTTCGATAAGAAAAAAGATGTCTTCACCTAATCCGCATACGGCTTCCTACTCTCTGCTGGTACTTGAGAGTATTGTCAAGAATTGTGGATCACCGGTGCACGATGAAATATGTTTGAAAGAAAGTTGTGAGGCGTTTACGAGCTTTATCGAGACTACACCGCACGAAAATGTAAAGGCTAAAATGCTGGAACTCATACAGGCCTGGGCATTTGCTTTTCGGACATTCGACAAATATCAAGCCATCAAAGACACTATGACTATATTAAAAGCTAAGGGAAACAAATTTCCGGTGCTCAAAGAAGCAGATGCTATGTTCACTTCGGATACAGCACCTGGATGGTCTGATGGCAAGGTTTGTCACCGATGTCGCGTTCCGTTTACGCTGTTACTGCGCAAGCATCATTGTCGTAATTGTGGACAGATTTTCTGTGCTCAGTGTTCTGATAAATCGTCTACTTTGCCTAAATTCGGTATCGAACGTGAAGTACGCGTCTGTGAGGGATGTTATATGCAATTGCACGCACCGTCTGGTGGTTCTGCTACACGAGCTGATGGAGAATTGCCTGCCGAATATCTAAATAGTTCTTTGGCGCAGCAATCTCAGGTATATGTAATTAAATCTTTTTTTATCAGGAACATTTGTCTAACAATGTTGTTTTGTTGTTGTACAGACACCACCACGGAAATCCGAAGTAGAGCTAAAGGAAGAGGAAGAACTACAATTGGCTTTGGCTTTGAGTCAGTCCGAGGCCGAGCAACAAAAAACTAGATCGGTAATATTTCGATATAAAGAAATGATTAGCAAATTAATTATGATTCATGTTTTTTTTGATAAGATAAGGAAGATCAGTTTTAGTTTTAGTAAAAACCATGACTAAATCTCACATTTTTGTTATTTATTTTTAGTCAATATCGTACCGAACATTCCAAAAGTCACCTAATCCCGAGACTTCTGTTGCTGCACCTCAAGTACAGCAAAGTCTACCACCGCAATCACTCTCGATGGATAGTCAAGCCGAATCTGGTGACCTAGCTAGATATCTAAATCGTGATTACTGGGAACAAAGAAAAACTGCCGAATCACCTACTAGTCCATCAGCTCCAAGTCCAATGGCTCAGCCATTCAATTCGATACCATTAAAGGTAATCTATAGTTTGCTGAGAAATTATAATCATATATAATATTGATTTCTTATTACAGAATGGACCTGAAGATCAAGAGATCGACGAGTTTACTGGACAAATGAAAACTCAGCTTGAGATATTCGTTAATCGAATGAAGTCGAATTCGTCACGTGGTCGTAGCATTTCAAACGACAATTCTGTGCAAACCCTATTCATGACGATCACTTCGTACCACTCACGTCTTCTTTCCTACATCAAAGAGAAGGACGACAAGCGTATGTGGTTTGAGCAGCTTCAAGACAAACTGGCTCAGGTAAAGGATTCGCGTGCTGCCCTAGATGTGCTGCGTCTCGAGCATCAGGAGAAAATGCGTCGTCAAGCCGAGGAAATGGAACGGCAGCGTCAAATGCAAATGGCCCATAAATTGGATATTATGCGCAAAAAGAAGCAAGAGTATCTACAGTATCAACGTCAGTTGGCTTTGCAACGTATCTCGGAGCAGGAACGTGAGATGCAGATGCGTCAGGAACAGCAGAAAGCATTATACCAGATGGGTGGTGGTGTTGGTTATCCTTATATACCACCGGTGGCTCAACAAGCCCAGCAAGCTTCGCCGATACATCAAATGGGTGCTTACGGAATCTATGGATACCAGCAGATGCCACAAGGTGGTGGCTATGCACCTCAAGCCGGTGCACCGCCACAGCAACACAATATGCCTCCGACATCAGGATATAATGGTCCCGGTGTCATGCAGGCACCTGGTGCCCCACCGATGAATATGCCTCAGCACATGCCACCACAGGCTGGCCACCAACCACAACAGCATCCTGGCATGCAGCAGCATGTTCAACATCCAGGCATGCCACAACCTCATCCAGGACACCTACCAAACCAATCACAAGCCGGTCAATTTATTGGATCTCCACAAAATTTAAGTAAGATTATCTCCATTAACATTTTAAATTTAACTAAAATTATATATTTTTGTGCAGCACAAGGACAGGCTCCGCATCAAATGCAACACAATCATACCAACGAGTCTAACGCTAATCCAAACCTACAGCAGCATGGAGGACAAAATCATGGCATGCATCAACACCAACACGTTGGAGTTCCACAGCATAACCCACAGATGGCTGCGATACCTAATAGCCAAGCACCTGTTTCGATGCCGGAAAATATGCAGTCTGCTCCGCAAATCCAACAGCAGCCTATGCCAAATGCTCCTCCAGTCCAAACTACTGATGTTCCAACAGCACCAGTTGTGTCTGCTGTTGCTCCTGTAGCACCTGTCGAATCAGCTCCGGAACCAGAAAATAACGTTGTGGTCGCCGAATTGATTAGTTTCGATTAGAGAAATATCAAAAATAACGCTTTAGATTTAGATATAACAATACAATACAAATATTATTACCAGCTTATTTGCTGTGCCTCTTCAAAGCTTGAATATAAAAATTTGCATTATCCTGAATCGTGCATAAAACGATTACAATATCTTATGTTGTTGTTTGATTAAAATTAAAATAATCGAATATAAATTAAATACTATCACAATGGTACTTGCGTTTAAATGTCAATATAATTCTATTACGATATTATGAAATATAGTATAAATTCCACATATACTCGCTAACAGCAAAATTGTCGTTTTTAATTAAGAATCAAAGTCGCCGCACACGATTTCTTCATAACACAGTCGTTTATTCGGTCTTCGAGCATCATATTTTCAACATACAAGTGTATAGGTAATAATTATGTATTTTATGAGTCATTTATGTTATGTATGCAAAGTCTGGGAATGATGATTTTATGTAATTTTTCACGTTCTACAATTTGCTAATATTATTTTAATAATTATTAAACAACAAATACAATATTCTGTAGGTGTTTGTTCATGCTACTTACGCACACAAACACACACACACATAGAAAGGACACATAGCTTATTGGTACTAAATCTTGAGTGCAGAAAGTACAATATTCAGACAGACACCAAATATAATTTCATTTCCTACAAACAAAACGAAAACATGGGATTATGGGATTATTATATGGGACAATTCGTGTTCGATATAATTTAGTTTGATTTTAAATGTTCGAGTTTTTTGTATGTGCAAGCGTGCAAAGTGCTTAATAAAAATGTACATGTCTAAAATAATCTTCAATTCAATAGTTACAAAATGCATCGAATTAAAATGATTTCTTAACCCAGAACGGGACTAACAATCCGGACAACAAAAATAAATGCATTAAACTGCATGAATAATAAAAATGGTGGCTACATTGAGTATGAGCTGAAATAACAGTGTTTTTTATGTGTATGTTAATTATAGATAGATAACGATTAGCTCTTTGTTTTGACTTTAAACGTTCCGTAAGTGACTGACTAAGCACGCAATAGACACATTTATTGGCATTGGATTAATTACCACATGTGCGTCTCCCGGATTTCACTGATAATATGATTGGCGCGCGTGAGGGCCTGCAATTAGGATGCATTTTAAATTGTTGTCAAAAATTATGATTATTATAATGTAAATTACCTCCAGCATGTCTCCAGCATCTTTGCGTCTGATTGCAATATGATCGGACTCGTTCAGCAGCTCTTCGGCTTTTTTCTCTTTGTACAGATGCGTTACGAGCTCAGACTGCAAGTTATCTTTGACGAAATTCACAAGAAAGTGCATAATGGCCTTGGGCACAGAGTCCTGGATTGACTTGCGCACAATATAGAAATACGATTTGATCAAACGTTCTGTAATGCAGAATAGGGTTAAATAACTAATTGTTATTTTAAAACTTAAGCTACGTTACCGATAACATCACAGTCTCGTTGCTCTTTTTCGGTAAGCTTGCGTGCGTTCTGATTGATTGGTACGTCCGGCAATAGATTCACCGGTTTCAGTGGACTCATGACATTACTGTGCGTTGGTGTGTTGCTGTTCGAGCTCTCTAGACTGTCCGGACGCGGTGCTGGCGGCAGGATGTTTGATAGCCAGTTAGAGGCTGACGAAATGTGATTGTTCTCTGAAACATGATTCTAGAGGACAAAAACCAAACCGATTAGAGGAAAATACATAATAATACATTTTCTATAACTTACTTCAGTGGCACGCTCATCATTGTGGTTGTTGGCATGATTATTAGGTGCAATATTTGGAGATGCGGTTCTCTGTTGTCCCTGACGACGCGGAACGAGTTGTTGCTGATTTTGGTGGTGTTGTCCATCACGGTGGTTATTCTGTGCACCCCACGGTTCTGAGAGGTTATCGTTCTTTAGTAGACTAGGCACCAGAGCAGCATCTTTATGAAAATCTGGATGCTTTGTATTGATGTATGCCAGCTCGATGGCGACAATGTTCTCCACCATTGAATTGGTGTTCGGCAAACGACGACGCAACAATTGCGTCACAACATCTACGATTTTCTCGTGTAACTTTGGGAATCTATAAACATAATTTAGATGAAAAATGCATTGGAAAAATTATTCGTATACGTACCTAAGCATTTCCTGTTGAACCTCTGTTCCACAGTGTTGGATGATGCGTTGCATCTCTTCGTGAATTAGCTCAACGCACCGTAGAGATGGTTCTTCAAGGCGGCGTATCTGACGTTTGACTAGTAGCTCAAATGATACTTCGGGCACGAATAGTGCTGGTCGAGCACCGGTTGCATTACGAATGGCCGTTAGAATATCCATCTTAGACAGACCTTAAATAATAAAACATATATATTACTACTTCATTTCTATAAACAATTACTAACCAGTCAACGGATGAATTGAGTCCAAAGTACGTCCGAACGTTTCATGGAATATATAACATATTCTTGCACCACCACACAGTTCGGTGGTCTCAATATTACGTGAAGTACCCTCAATGGTAGCACAATATGCACTGGCAAACTTTGTCACAATCTGCAGCAATGTCTGTGACTTATCGACCACATCCACACCGTAAGAGTTCTGCAGAGACTGAAACTGTGAGATCATTACGTTTACACGTGTCTTTAGCTCTGGCAGACAATCACGGATGTGGTGCATCAATAAACGGTTGAGAGTCTTTGCAAGATATTGAGTACCGTTTCGTGGTGCCAGTGTCGGATACTTGCGTTGTAGGTACGCAGCCTCATCCTTGAGCTGATTATCAATAGACTTCCTGTCCATAATGTCTTGTTGGGATCGATTCACAACACCGACAATTCCCAGTTTAACAGGAATCACACGTCCGCATAGAATATCAATGGCATCCGTGCCTGCGTCCATAATATCGAGTTTGGTCACAACGGCCAAAGTACGACGACCATCTGGATCTACATCTTTTGCCAGTTTTAGAGCTTCACTGGTAGCCATGTCTGTATTGGCCGCAGTCACAGCCAAAATAATCGAATTCGGATTAGCAATGTGCTTAACTAGCAAATCCTTAATCTGCATCTCGATATCTTCGGGCTGATCACCGACAGCAACCTTTGTCAGACCCGGTAAATCGATCAACGTTAAATTCACAACTCGAGTGCTGTAGATTTTCAAATTAATCGGTTCCGGACAGATACCTTTATTACTACCAGCCATACGATCGGTTTCATTTTCAATTTCTTTACGAATCTCATCGAAATCGGTAAAGATTTTATTCTTGATGTGCAAGAATTTTCCCCATTCTTCTGCATTTACAGTGCCTACAAAAAAAAAGAATTACCATTTTCTCTTTACATAAAACAGTAATTTTCATTTACCTTGTTCCGGTGAACGATTGTGTTTGTCATCCAGAGGTGAGTAGATCAATTGCAGCACCAGAGGACGTCGCGTCACAATGCCCGTACCACGGGGCAAAAAAGAGCGACCCACCAAACTTTCGATAACGGAACTTTTGCCAGAGCTCTACAAAAACAACAACAACACCACCACACCGGTTCAATAAAAACAATTCCAAACACACATGAAGTTAATTTATTCAGAATATTTCATGAATCACGATTGTAAATTAATCAAGAACGAACGACCGACAATTGATTCACAATTCAGCCATTTCGAACTTTGATAAGCCAGCGTTTGTTCGATATGAACAAAGATTGCAATCGCATCTCAAGACAATTGACTAGGTCGATATTATAAAATAAGTTCACGATAAACTAAAACAACCGGCTAGAAGTTATGTAATTTGCATGCAGAACATAATAATTTACGCTTAGGTTATATTCGATTTTCCCAAGAACGATTTTTCTGTGTTTGCATTGAATATACGACAATGAAATATATCTGTACTTGTATATATGTATGTGTCTCACCTGGCTGCCTAGCACGATAATCTGTGGCAATTGTATTAGATCGGAGCCAACGGTTGTGAAAACATCCTGTAGTTTGTTGATGACCGGAATTAGAGCCTCCATTCTATTTGCATTAGCAATTGATTAGACACAGCCTTTAGTGTAATATATAAATGTCAGACACACAAAAAATAACTATATTGTATGTGTGCTTGTCTTTCTTCTGCGCTTTGCTGACCGTTTTCGCGTTTTTGCAGTGCTCGTTGTGCGCAAGGTGACAGTTGATTTTGATTATAAAAGCAAATTGAGCACACAGTTGAACTGGGAGTGGTGCGACATTGGTAGCGAATTGATGTTGCTCAGTGTTGACAGCGGTGCGTTCGTTTTTAGTAAAAGGTAGATTTAAATTTATTTTATGTCCGTTTGTTATTGTGTTAATGTTTTTTTTTATTTTTTTATTGTGTTTATAATATTGGGAATTCAAATTCACACTTATTCATGTTTTAAAATCTTTATAATTCTTTAATAATTTCTAGTAGTTCTGTACATAAAACAATTATTGTGATAATCTTTTCATAATTATTTTAATAATTTAGTTATTTTTAGTGTTGTATCACTATCATGTATATATGTCAGAATAAAATTAATATAATTTTGGTAACAATTAAACAACATCGCAATACTAGAATTCAAGGGGGTCACTCTCGACCCCAAAAAGGATAAATAACGTATTCAACCGTCGCTAAAAGAATTCGTTTAGTGAACAAATATTGTATTAATTAATTTATATGTTAATTATCTCTAAGAAAATGTATATTTTTCGAATTGTAAACACAAATGTTATATACCTAGTTAGAAAAATAAGAAATCTATTTCGATAAACAATATTTAGATAATACACCTCAATTAATATAAAATCTGTTCACTGAATGAATTCATTTGGCAACGGGCTCGAATACCATAATAGAAGTCAAAGTCAGTTATCTTAGGAGGTAATTGATGTTTAAAAGTTTTAATCGAAGCATTGGATCTTGCAAGATCTTGTGCCACTATTAATAAATCCAAAGATTATATTAGGAAGCGTATTACATTCTAAATTATATTTTACAGTAAATCATAAATTCATTTAATAATAGCTAGACCATTTTATCTTTTGTGTTTAAGTATCAAGTACAAGTAACTTTAAACCTCGCTTTAAACATGGAATATAGATAACACAAAAAGTGTACAATTAAACAGCATTATCGTTCGCGAATTATTGCCCCACATTAGCAATAACATGTAAATATTAGTTTTGTGGTTAGTTTTAAAACCCGATGTCTCCCGTTAAAGCTTTTCACCACACATGCATAGTTATTCGCAATAATTCTTTTATAATTTCACAAGGAAATCGTAGACTTTAGATGTTTTTAGAAACTGTCAAATATAATATGTTTGGCATACAAGACAAATACCATTTGCGCATAAGGCTTCATTCCTATGCAAAAAATAAATATTATAAGTTATTATGTAGGCCTGTATTGAGAGCTGTGTCATCTCTCAAATGAAATGTCAAAACGAACAGCAAAAGTGGATTTGTTTAACTTTTTCTGTACTATTATGTAACTTTTGTGTAAGCTTACCTCTTCTATATCTTCTATCTCATTCTATCTCATTCTCATTCTATTCTATCGTACCGAAACCTACAGGTCGATTTATATTACAGCAGCACTGATGTCAGCATTTTTTTTTTTGGTGAAACGAATAGATGATTTAAAATCGCATAGGATAGTGGTTAGTGGTGTTCTTTCTCATCTCATTAAATTCATTGACCATTACGCGTTCACACGAGTCGTCAGTACAGCGATTCTGTTCGACTTGTCAACATCGCTAAGCCCTAAATCACTTGTAAGCAACAATATATCTCATTTGTATTTTCATGCGTTGGTTTTGCCGCATGGTCAACGCTACATACGCGCTGCAGCAGCGCTATATCCTATGTACGTTAACGCATGAAAAAAACTTAACGATGCGTTGATAGGATGTAACTTGCGAGAAATTCAAAATTAAATATATAAAATTAATACATTTTAGTATGGCTCTCAATTTTATGGGTACTAGTATATTGAATTTTGGATTCTTTAAATTAAAAAAACTACAAGTTTCTATTTAATTATAAATGCATATTTATTTAATAATGAACATAAAAATATCTGAGATTTTGTGAAAAGAGATCTAAAATAAAGAATTCCGGTTTCTTAACAATGCAAAATGCATTCTTGCAGCTCAGCTACTATAATTAATAATTGAAATTTACAGATATATTACAATTTTGTTTTATTATTTTCACATTTTTCACCCACTTATTTATTATATTTATATATTTTGGCACACATTGTATTATACCTTTTATTATTTGTTGCATTGCTTTTCAATATATATAGTATATTATCAACAATTCTATGCGTTCCTTATCGAGAATTCGACAGAATCACTGTACAGGTCATGCTAATGTGCTGTTTGTGCTGTGCTACTCCTATTGGAGCTACTGTGCACTAACATCCCCGATGGTTAGGAGTCTGAATTTGCCCTGACGCGACTATAACAACAGGGAAAATGCGCATATTTTTGAGATATCTCTATGCACCGAGATATATCTTGCTATTTATATTCGGAATCGTGAATCATCAA
>JANSTU010047110.1:0-10386 GCA_027564075.1 Bolitophila hybrida | reverse complement strand
ATATATTTAAAGAATATTTTTGTATATAAAATTATATACAAATCTCTATAGTTATTTAGAGATTATTAATTATTCTCATTCTCCAAGAAACTGCACCCGACAGCTCCAGGCTAAGAATAACATACGGAAAGTAAACAGAAGCTAATCATCTAGCATTGGACCACAATGCTGTTAATGGAAAAGGAAGATGTACTCACCAAAGCATTGCCCTGTTATACCATACGTTACCGTGGGTTTTTTGGGCATTACTCTACCGGTGTTCTGCTTTAACTGCCAGAAGTTTAACCACAACAAGATGGCAAGATGCCAAAGAAATCTTTCAATCAATCTACATCCAGATAGCAATACATACAATACAACCACAGCTCCACCAACAGACAACATGCACAAAAAGAAACGAAATCTGCTAAGTTCTGATGAACGCAGAGTGTTAAATAAAATACAACACACCAGACGTGTCTTTAACAACTTCACAGGGCAAATGCGCCTATTTTGGAGATATCTTTATGCATCGAGATCTACCTTATTATATATATTCGAAATCGTGAATAATCATCGCCATCATACACTTATTGTTGTATACAAGGTGCGTGTACCGTACCGTTATTCAAAATCAATAACCTATTTTAGAAATAGCAAGAGAAACCTACTGATTTAAAGTGCTACATTCGAAAAACACTTCGGTCTGCCGAATTCTTTTCGAAAATGGCTTCCCGACGGCAGAAAAAAACACTCCAATACCACCTGCTAGCCGATGTATCACCGCAATCTAAATATATAACTGCATCATTATTATCGGTGGAATTCGAAATTACCACTAAGTAACTGCAACAACACTTCCCCGGGATTTAATAATATATATTTCGAAATTATTCGAAATCTGCCAAGAGTAGTAACACTGAAGATACTCGAGTTATTTAATGACAGAATTGGTGCATGTCCGGATGAATAAATGATATCAATATTGCCTCTTCATATAGACCATTATGTCTCTTCTCCTGTATGTGAAATCAACCAGCAAAGATAATAACTTATCGTATTCCAAATGTACACATCATTAGATGTATTGAGAGAAATGAGAGCGCAGACCAAACAAACGGCCGGACTACTCAAAACTTAATTAACGATGCCATCAATGCCCGAAATATACTGTCATCCTGGATTGATGCCGTTCAAAATCAAAATCTTTGTCCTCGAAGATTGATAAATGGTTATCACAGGTATGCGGTTTGTGAACTCTTTTGTTATGCAGTAGAGCTTCCCATGACGCCCATGCCTTGCCGTGAAAATACCCAATCACAAATACCTGAACATTACATGATGAAAAATATCATGTTTGTTCCTGGGTTCAAACTCGACTTCGAGGAGATTACGCAGTAAGCTAGACCATCGCGTCACCATTTTTTGGGATATCTCAATGTTGCATAATTTACCTATCATTTAAAACCCCACATCGTCAAATGTGAATCAAACCAATCCAAAACTTCAAATCATTCACTTAAGCTAAGTGATTTTGTTTTTTTTTTTTTTTAATAAGAAATATTTTGGCAAGAATAAATCATTCTTAATTTTTTAAGAATAACACTTGTTAAAATCTCATTTTCAGAATTACCTGATCATAAAATGCTATCTGACCAACAGTCATTAAGAATCCTCTAGTTGAGGCTGTCCCAGCGCCCGAAAATAGTCTTTTAAAGCCTTCCTCCCGCCGGACTCTCAGTAATCCATCTATTGCATTTTTGTAGCTAGAAAAATATATTTTATTCAATTTTTATGAAAATTACAAATTTAATTTACTTTCTCTTCAATTCTGCGGCAACCTTTACATCGTTTTGCATCCTCACATTAACCATGTCTGCCGGCGTTCCAATAAAACCCCCAGCAGCACCTGCTGTACCTGCTAGTATTACTTTAGAAATAAAACCCGCATCCGACCCGATTGTTTGCTTGCCAACTTCATAAATTCCAAATCTAGTTGTAGAATAGGTCAATTGTCGAAGGAGAGACGCCGAAATACCGTTGTAAAGTGCAAGCACACCTTGTTCTCTGATTATCGTACTGGTTAGGTTTCCAATTGATAGTTTTTTATCCTGTTGAGTTTGCAGCATTACTTTTATAAGGTCTAATGGATGAGTACAGCATGCCGCACCTGCACTTGCGAGACCACCAAAAAACCATCTTGAACTTCTTTTGACAGTGGTTTTGTTTTCCATTTTGTATCTGAAAATATTTTTTTTGTAATTTAAATCATAATTATGGTAAATAATTATACAGTTTTTACATTGTATTTATTATTTAGACAAATATTATGTGAAGAATGTGTTTTTTATGTATATATTTTAATTTGATTTAAATTTATTGCTGATAGTTCATTTAATTATTGTGGTGATTATGTGTAGGTATCCTAAGTAAATGCCAACATTATTTATATGATTAATTAATTATTAGAAAATGTAGAAATATTTGTTTATAAGATAAAACGGTCAACTAATAACTAAATGTCGATTTATATTACCGCAACACCATGATACCCGTGACGACAAACTGAGACGATCGTAGCTAACACAGTACACAGCCAATAACAAATTCATTATTGGCGCGAATTTATTTTGTAATATTATTTTTTTTACATTTCTTAAAGAATTACATTATAATACCATTTGAGACAAAAGAAGTCGATTATTAACGATCTATAGCCATGTTCGTCAATGTCAATAAAAAAGTTTTATCAATTGCACGTGTTGCCATGCCATTGTGATTTGATTGAATATTAATTATAGCCCCCATATTTAATGTCAAAATCTATCCGTCCCAATTGTAAAACTTCCTAATCCTTTTAGTGGTAGATTGTTGAAACTATAATCATTTTGGGAAGAGTATATAAATTGCCGGATCGAGAGGACTGTGGAGCCGGACCACTCGCGCCACAGCGTGGTCGGACATCCTGAAATACTCAAGGAACCTTTGTAGCCGCCGCAGTCCCTCCCGAGACGAGAGGGGAGCTGTGTGGAGTAGCCAATTGGGCGTACGATCGGTGCCAGGGGATACAGGCACTTCTGTGCTTCGCGCAGAACCTTCCAGAAGCAAGAAACTCGCTGACGAGAGTAGATCAGATGATGTGCACTACAACCCGCGTAAATTTTGTTCGTTTATTTATTTTGAGTGAATAGCGGTTGGCCACAAAATGGTGACTAATTGAATGAGTCAAGTCAATCTTTCTCTTCTTGCACCGTTAAATTTAAAAAAAAACTATTTGTCATAATGGCAAATATGGTTTATTTGGATAAAATAAAAAAAGGTATTTATAATATATTGACATCAAATAACTATTCGGTAGCGTTAATGGAGTGGTCTATGTTATGAGCAGCAACTAGAGCAATTTTAATACATTACGAAAGTATGGCATAAGCGTATCGAAGAGCTCAAAAATGGTTAAATATGGTGGTGGTTCTTGTTTTGATGTAAGGAGGTATGTCAGCTTAGTTTTTATTAATTTTGATCAGTGAAACTATTTGATTATTCATACAAATCACCAACGGTACTCTCTATAAACTGTAATATATTATACGTATACAACTGTATGTGTACATTATACAGCATCATTATGACGAAAACATGCTACATGTGTATAAAAAGCATTGACCGTCATATCGCGAGTGTGCAGTGTATGCATATATCATGCAGCTTGAATCGGAGTCAGCACAGATATTTCGGATGGAATTAAAGCCTCTAGACTGGAAATGCGATAGACGTGCCTGTACTTTAACTTCATTAAATAACGGAGCCGAAGACCTTGGTAACTACAACAACTACGATTGATATTGCAACCATTGCACAAAAAGTTGATGCTATGCAACAAAAACTATCGCAAGTACACACATCACAATTGGAGTCCAATGATGCTATGGAATTTGATATAGTTGACCTGACATGCCATTGCAAAGGAATTTGAAACAGTCCCCACACAGAGAAAGGACATGTGCCGTCGGCGAGAGCAGACATGTATATGAGTGCTGTGCATATTCTGTTTGTAATTTCGTTTATTTATAAATGTAATAATAATGCGTGTAATGCGTGTTTCATAGATATTGTGATCCTGATAACTAAATAAGATGGCCGCGGCTAGCGGCCTGTGTGTGTTTCGTGTTTTGTGAACTAAATTAAAATACTTTTCTGTGTATCCCGTTACAATATTACTGTTAATGTCACAAGCAGCACTAGATCATTGACTTAATTTATTTATTTGTATTAATTTAATTTTTTACGACCTGGTCGTACGCTATACTTCAATTTGTGTCAAACTCTAAATTTCTAAACCAGAAGAGTACGCAGCTTGTCGGTTATACTTTCACGCTCCCGACACCAAGAGATCAACACATTTGTTTGTTGTTGTTATTTGGACTCCACGAAATGCCATCTCGGCGAGTTCAATTTGTTTTCTTTCCCTAAAGATGGCCTCAAACATCCCGATCTGAGGAAAGTACGAGCAGGATGTCGCAAAACGTCTAAAGCGGGGGCCAACTGAATGCAGAAACTGACAAATGTGCGGACACGGATCGACCCACTGCAACTTACCTGCACGCTGAAGAAGTCCTAAACCACCCCATGAAGGGTTCTCCGAGAAAAATCAGCAAAGAGCGCTGAAATTATCGAAATCGTTTCTGAGATCATCAATGCCATCAAAAGCTGTAGCATTAGGGCAGATCTTATGAAGGCTATATTTACTCTCACCCTTAAGTATGTATTCAAAAAGAAAACTTAGAATAATTCAGGGGAACGCGTCTAAAACAAACGCGCCGAACTTAACAAATTTTTAAAACGCCAGAAAGTTTATATATTTGCCATCTCTGAAACGTTTCTCGACAATAAATCCACATTCCTACATTCGAAAAAACACTTCGGTCTGCAAAACTCAACTAAACGTCAATGGCAGCGAAGCCGCATCCCTCACAAAAAACTGTGTTCCAGTTCCTAAATAGTCATAAAAATTTCGTCCACAATGAGAGAAACACCAGCTTCCAAAACCACATCTTCGCGTTCGGTAAGAGAGACAAAAAAATGTGGCAAAGGAACGAAGATCTGTGCTTACCACCCCAACAATTTGGATTCCGGGAACAGCACTCAACAAGTCATAAAGTTAATCGACTCACAAAGCACATCCGGGATACAAAATCCAACAGAAAATCCACAGGAGTAGTCTTCCTAAACATAGAAAAAGCATTCTAATCTGTAAGTCTGTATGGCACGATGGGCTAATACACAAGCTATACATAACGGACACGCCCACATACATCGTCAAAATCATCGATTTATTCCTGCGCGACCGTTCATTCTGTGTCACTATACCTAAAGCTACCTCAAACACGCACATTTCCCAGCTGGAGTACCACAAGGTTCAATTTTGAGTCCGATGCTCAACATCTACACAGCCGATATCCCTACAAAGTATTGCAAGATAGCAACATATGCGGACGACACTGCTGTGTTCACATCCCGGGTTTGTTCAAACGCCATCAGTAGAACTATCTGCAAAGGCTTGGTCAATGAAGGTCAACAGGTCAAAAACTCAAGCTGTATTTTTCCCCTTTCCGAAAAAAAGCAAAATACCGAATCTCGCACCATCTCAACTACCTTGGAAAACCTATTGCATGGCAGAAATCGGCGAAGAACCTCGGCATAGATGGAAATCTAACATTCGTCCCACACACTACTGAAAGCATAGATAAGGATGGTACGCTTGCTAGAGTGCAGTGTCAACTTACGGAAAGATCATCAAAACTATTTTTGAAGAACAAAATGTTAATTTTTAAAAGTTTCGTCCGATCAGAACACTAAAAGGAATGCTGGGAGAACAAAACGGCAACGCTAAACGAACAAACAAACTTTAAACATCTACTAGAGTACGTCGAAGAGAAGGCTTCATGTAGTTATTGTTCTTTTTATTCTTTTTTGTTATACCATGAGGATTTTTACACTCCAGGCATTTTCCCTCAAAATATATCCTTATTCAGCTAACACCTGAACAACCTTTATCTGTAAAAAAAACACACAGCTTTTTATTAAATAAAAAAACAATACTCAAAAGAGTTAAAAAGCCTCGAGAAAATTATTATATTATTAAGCTTTTACAAAAAACATCGTTGTTGATCGGTTTTTGGAACGTGATGACATATTTTTTTCCCGATTATAATTTTAATGTAAAGTTGACCTTAATAGTCCATGTATGTCGTATGTATATATGTATGTCGTATAATGTTATGTTAAAAAACTCGATGCTAGATATTAGATATAAATGCTTCATGGAAGAAGAATATCTATGTATATAAAAAAAAAGTTGAAAAATTATCATTTAACATTCACTGATCTTATGATAAGCCCTCAGATGTAAATATTTAATATTTGTATTAACTTACAAAAAAAACTCTACAAATTATGTTCTCTTACTCTTCTTACTTTTTTATTATACTCTTCAATTTGTTGTTTGTTGATGTGTATTTGTGTTTGTAGCAAAATCTTTGGATAGCTAATCGATACAAATTTTGGTGCACAGATTCGTTTCCCGTGATAATATATTCTATTGTTTTCTTATTTCATGATTTTTTATATTAGAATAAAATATAAATACGAGAAAAATATAGAATCCATCAGAAAATAATACGTAAAACGCCAAATATATATTTATATTTTGTTGTTGAATTTAAGTTCAATTAACTATGGGACTAATTTCCTGTTACCATATAATAAATATTTATTATCGTATTGGTCTTTTAGATATAGATATTGAAAGTATATGTGGAAATACATAATTAAAGTTGACCAAAATATACACAAACACAACACAAAATTCAATTATATTAAGGAATACGTTTAAAATAACTGGAATATGTTTTAAAATAAATGGTTTAATAATGATTACATAATAAATAATGTAAAATAAACTACCAAAAATGTTATACATATGTACACCTATGTATACATATGTATACCTATGTACACATGTACACTAAAAAATAATTTTTGTTTGAGTTGAATTGTCCTTTATTCTGAATCTAAATGGTGTTTACCCTAATGTTTTCTTAGATCACACTGCATACATAAATATAAATATTGGTTTATTAAATTAATAATAAGACATTTAATGGTATGCCAAAACACAATACTTTTAAATAAATCTTATTTCTGTAATATACTTACAACTTTTTTGAAATTAAACAGGAAACAGAATGATAAATATGCCACTGAAACCTGTTCGATAAAGATAGATTTCTAGAAAATACTATAAAATATAAAAAGTAAAACACAAATTGAAAACAAAAAGCGACATAATTGACCAGTTGACCTTCGAAATGAAAAATCTGGTTTCTGGTGTCAGATATACCCGGCCGAACAAAATGTTAAAGAAAGTAGCATTTATTTGACTTATTTTCGAACAAAATCTCAAAGTAAAGGCCCTTGCACATGAAGCGCGAATTGCTTGAAACTTTTTCATTTATATGCGTATACGCGATTATTTGCTTGAAACTACTGAAGCTGGTTTTAGATAGAAAAGGGGTTACCGCAATCAAAAATATCGAAAACGCGGCAGTTTGCTGTCGAAATACGTATACACAGCATATAGAGCTATTTCACTAATGCATACGCGCGTTTGACAGTTCGTAGACAGGAACGACAAAAATCACTATAATTTAGTGTATTTTGGATAATTTTGTATGATTTTAAATTGCCAATTAAAGAAATATAAAACTGGTAACAACTCAATTTGATCAAAACTGATGTGTAATATATTTTAATTATATATTTAGATATTCGCTGCTGGAATATACCTATTTTACTTAGAAATATGTTACAAATGTATGGCTCTTTTAACGTATGTATTCGAATAATCTATGCATGGTTATAATTATTTGCTAATTTTAAATTTCATCTTATTTTAGGACGCTCTAAATTATAGACTTTTAAGTTATATACGTTCTTTTATGAATGGTATTATATTTCTATGAAACAAAAAAAAATAAGTATTAATGTATCTTATTAGGTCCTCGAGTGAACTACACTAATTATTTGGCATGTGGGTTATCGGTTGTCTCTTTGCAGAACTTTTGCTAGAAAAACGCTTTTATAGAATGCATACTTTAGGCTGAGCTTGATTGTATATATTTATAGTGTCTTTTTGATCATGAAATACTACTACTACTACTTTGGAATCGTTAGAAACATATATGCCACCTAGAGTTATGCAGTATCTTCAAGTGATATAGACTTTCATTAGTTTTTGTGAGTAATTTTGTGTAATATCTTATGTTTGTTTATGCATCCCGATTTTAGCAACGTTTTCATCGAACCGTTATTTGGTAGAAGTGCCTGATTTGTGTTCAGCATGATTTATACAGATGTTTAACAATAGTGGTCTGAGTCTAAAATACAAAGGATGTTGATGCATTCGATTCTCTTTATACACAAAACGCAAATAATTAAATTATATCGAAGAAAAGCCAGTATCTTATATTAGATATTTCCAGTTATCCAGCACTCCTTGAACTGTCAAAACTTTTAAGGTAGTGTGTGTGAATTTGTATGTTTACACGATATTCGAAAAAGGTTAAATACCTATATACGAAACAGTTTTTTTGTGCACGCAAATACGCCTCGATCGGTACATGGAATCTAAAATTACTAGTACTAAAATTCACAATAGCGACAATTCCCAAATGCGATGCGCATAACTGCGAAGATTTATTTGCGGTGAGCCTCGAGTTGAGGAAAATTCTATTGTGAATATTTACTTAACATAGGTATGAAGTATGCATCGGTTGCTATCATTAATGTATATATATATATCTATAATTTAGAATGAAGTAGCGCAGCCCGGCGTAAAATATATATAGTAAATTTTATTGTGTTTTAAAGTGCCAATCTGATTTAAATTTTTTATATTATTTTTGACGCCAGACAGTAATGTTTTCGCAAATGAACGTTCAAGAACCTGAGTCGTTTTTCTATACATTTTTGGGAGCAGCTCGATCGTTCATTTGTTCATTTGTTCGAACATTTGTTAACGGCCTCGGCTCATAGTATACATAGTAAATTTTGTTATGTTTATTGTTTTTATTTATTTTACATATTTACGCATCTTAACGCTAAAACATTTGAACTGGACCATTTTTTTTAAGAAAGTCATGTAGTATTCTCGAAACAATATTAAATACAAAATAAAAAAAAGTAATCAAGTCGAACCGTCAACCCCAGTATTGTTAGGTGTCGACATAAATTATATAAGAGGTAACCGTGTAAACACTACAGTCTACACAATTCAGTAAAAATGTTTATCAAAAAGGCAGGACATAACAATTAGTTAAAAAGATGACATAAAATTACTAGTTTTGTTACCAAAAATGTGTTCACTATTTTCGTATTTATTAAGTGTACATAAAATGTCAACAATTAATGTTACTGATTTAGGATAACATTTTTCAAGTTAATATTATTTTACTAAATTTAACTTCATGTATACATGTGTGCAGTCTAATATCGATAATATGTTTATTTATTAATAATATTATGGAAACATCAAGTCCGGCAGCCTTATATACAAAAATATAACAACTTTAAAGATGTTTCTTACAGTTATGAACAGTGTAAAAAAAAGTAAATGAGAGGATATACAAATTAAAATTTACTTAAAATTAGGTTATATTAATTTAGATGGCGTCATCAGACATGTTTCTTACAGTTATGAACAGTGTAAAAAAAAGTAAATGAGAGGATATACAAATTAAAATGTACTTAAAATTAGGTTATATTAATTTAGATGGCGTCATCAGACATCACACTCGAATGAAATCATCAAGGGCAAGCGTGAACTATTAAACTTACGAGCACTTCGGATCAAAAGTCATATAAGGTTGTCAAATATCTCCCTTCCGCCTTTTTGTCTTTTAAATTTCGCGGCTATGTAAGTAAAAAAAATAAAAGCTTGATGTTTGGGTGCTGCATGATTTGAGGCAAAAAAACCTTCTGGACCGAAACAACATCTGCGATATGCTGCTGAAACGGAACGAACTCGATCCATTTTTGAAGCGGATGATGACTGGCGACGATGGATCACATACGACAATATCAAGCGAAAACGGTCGTAGTCGAAGGCCGGTGAATCGTCCCAAACAATGGCCAAGCCGCGATTGACGGCCAACAAGGTTTTGCTGTGTGTTTGGTGGGATTGGAAGGGAATCATCCACTTTGAGCTGCTCCATTATGTCCGGACGCTTAATTCTACCATCTACTGCAAACCGCATGAAGCAGGCGGTCGACAAGAAGCGTCCAGAATTGGCCAATAGGAAGGGTGTAGTGTTCCACCAGGACAACGCCAGGCCACACACATCTTTGGTG
>JANSTU010047099.1:0-10387 GCA_027564075.1 Bolitophila hybrida | reverse complement strand
ACTAAGCAGAGAACAATGAGTAGCTGTCAAACAATGTATCACGCACCGGCGCCATCTACTTGAAATATTATGCTATGTATCAGAGATGGCGCTGTATGTATAAAAAATGATTTTCCCGCTTTCCTGTTGAAATTTTTCCTGATATTTGTTTGCTATAAACCTCACGGAGCCCGAGACCTTTTCAACGAATGCAAAACCGTGGAAATCGGTTAGTGCGTTCTGGAGTTATAGCGTCAGGAAGGAAAACCCGACTTATTTTTATATAGTAGATATATAATATACACTATTCAAAATGACGGAAAGAGATAGTGTATTATTTATATTAATTATTATGTTTGTTTCTTTCTTTCATTGTTTGTTCTTTTCTTTGACATTTGTAAGGATATACACACATAAAAACATATCAGTCATATTAGCAGTCGTAAAGACGCTTACACCACTATAAAACAACCTTAATATGACCCCTACACGACCTAATAGTCGTAAATTAAGTCGTGCCAATGTCTTTACGATACTTATACAACTAAAAATGTTACCTGTGCGTAACCCATTTATGAGGGTTTTAAGTTTGTATGATCCTTTTTTATTTGAAGTCATAAAAAACAGTTATTTTTTTTAAATAAGTGCATCATTATATTTTGCCTCTATCACCCCAAAAAGGATTTATAAAAAAGGTCAAAGGGGGGGTGCTTAAAACAAAGCGGTACTCGGTATAAAAAACTACAAAATATCAAAATTGTTTTTGGTGTTAAAACCCCTAAAGTTTAAAGTTTTTTTAATATTATTTTAAATAAACAAGTTTCATATACATACTTTAAGGCTCAAATGTGTTTTGGTGATGTTAACACCAAAAACAAAGTACTACAAATGATCACGATCATTTTTTAATTTTTTTTTAGAGTACCACCTTTTTTCGACCACCCCCTTTTAAAAAATGTAAAACTCCTTTTTGGGGGATAGGGGTTAAATGTTATGATGAACTTATTTAAAAAAAAATAATAAAAAAGTTTCATACAAACTTAAAACATCTTTTAAAAGGGGATAGGGTTTTAGTCCCAAAAACGTGGTACTTCAAAATGATCAGTGAGAAATTATTTATGTGGCTGCGGCTCGTACGATTTTGATAAAATTTATAAATTTGTGCCCGGAAAAAAAGAAAAAAATATCTATGCACACATCTGAGATATGAGGTATATTTAAATATGCGACAGGCATTGGTATGATGTTTTTACTACATATGTTCAGGCCAATTAGTCTTACATCGTTTTTCCTTAAAACATTTGAAAGACTGGTCGACAGGTAAAATAAAAAATAAATTGAGCTTATAAGACAGTAGCCGCAACGCAGGGATGCCCACAAGGTAGAGTGCTATCCCTCTCCTATGGAGTTTTGTTTAATTGTTTATTTAGCAAATATAAACGAGCTGTGTTTGGCATATAAAAAATAAAAAAAAAGTGAAAAGTGTGCATAAAGGTAGTCAAAACTAAATGTTAGGTATAATTAAAAGAAGACTTAAACTAACTTAAATACCTGACTATGTCAGCTATCCACCACATAGATATCTAAGTTTTTTATTTAACATAGAGACATTGAGAATATATTAATACGAACGAGCAGAAACAGAACAAAGATCATAAAATATATTAGAACGATTAAGTATCTAGTACATACAATTTAAGAGTAGTTTTAAAAGAAATTTTGTTGAGTGTTTAGTAGTGTAGAGGAATATTATTATAGTGTTTTATAGACATATACTCGTACATTGTTGCGGCAGTTCCCATTTTAGTAGTATACGTTCTTTGTTGTTTAATATTTGTTCCATTACGGTTTCGATAAGTTTGAGTTTCAGATACAGTGTTTAGCACTGTTTTCGTGTGTATATATTTTCGTATTTGTTAATAATATTATGAATTTGGATGATCTGGTATACATTTAATAGTTTCGTGTGTTGGTAGGAGATAAGTTTTGTGCTTTGGGTACTTGTGTGTTTATATACGTTTTAGTGTTAGTGATGACTAAACGAACTTAAGAAAGTGTAAAACTGGTGAAATCATATTGGTCTAAGTGTCAATCCTGACAAAACTGGACTAATGCTCTTCACTAGAAGGAGGAAAATTGACAACTTTACTCTTCCACTACACACTTGTATGGTACGGTGCTGACCACTACAGCTTCTATTCAGATTACTAGGTCATTCAATAAGTCCGTAGGAGAGCACATAGATAGATAGATTTTTGTCCACATAATTTTTATTTAGTACTAATCTTCAAACGATACGTGTATAAATTTGACAGCAATCTGACTATTGATTCGTGAGTTATAGCATTTTGTGTGAAGCAACTTTTGTTTTTGAAAAAAAGTGAATTTCGAGTTTTAATAATGTTTTTTGATGAAAAAATTAAAGTGGAAAGCAAACAGTGGCTTTATAAACATTATCCGAACTCTGCTCCAACGAGATAAATGGTAGAGAAGTGAATTGCTGATTTTAAATGTGGTCGTACCAGCACAAATTATGCAGCGCGCAGATCCCAAATGAGGCTGTTATTCCAGAAAACATAAAAAAAACACAAATTGGTTATAAACGATCGCAAATTGAAGGTGCACGAGCTTGCTGACATTATGAAGATATCAGATGGTTGTTTTTTTACAATTTTACACAAACATTTGGGTATGCAAAAGCTCTGTGCAAAGTGGGTGTCGCGTTAGCTCACAGTCGACTAAAAACAATAACGAATCGCAAAATTGAATGAATTGGGCTTCGAATTGCTTACCCACCCACCATATTCTACAGATTTAGCCCCAAGATACTTGCTTGAAAGAAATTTAAGTCCAATGCTGAAACTAAAACCTATTTTGACGAGAAAGAGAAATCGTACTATACAAATGTTATCGAAATTTTTTATGACCGCTATAATCGCCCTCGAAGACAACTATGTTGAATAATAAAATCGAGTTTGTCAAAATTTTATTTTTTTCTTACTTATCCTACGGACTTATTGAATGACCTGTTAGACCCTTATGGCGGAGGGCAGTGGGAGTAAAATGGGAACTTTCTCCAAAAACTGCCTATTGGATGTACACAATGATAGTGAGACCCTCAATCTCATTTGCAGCAATTGTATGGTGGCCAAGAGTTGAGATAACTCTGTTCAAACCAAACTGCAATATCTACAAAGAGTTGTATGCATTAGTTTGACTGGAGCCATACGGACTTTACCAACAGCTGCTATCGAAATACTATTGGATTTACCTCCTCTGGCTGTAGTTATAGAGGCAGAAGCATTCTTGATACCCCAAAGATTAGGAAACATTCATAAATGGAACACGAAGGATTGTAAATCAGTTTTAAAAAAAACGGTATATCTTATGATGACCGACCATCTGCTTCCGAAATACAGGTTTCTTAAAAAGCCAAAAACCACTTTTCCGAGTAGGGAAGATTGGCTGGACGTGTAACGTCTAGGACGTTCCAGGAATGTATTGACCTACTCGAATAATAACGTTGTTGATGGGTTCCAGGTCATTCAAACATTTTTGGTAATGAGGGAGCCGATGAATTGGCCCGGAATTGCTCGAGTATGGACTTATACGGAGCCATTAGTGTGTATATCACATGCAACAATCACATGCTCGAACAAAAGTCAGACAAACAACCAAACATGTACAAACGTCCATGTGGGATGAATCTGCTAAATATCGACTAAAAACATCATTAGAAGCCCAGACAGTCAGGTAGCGAGATTCCTCCTAAAAGGTAGTCGACTTAGGATCAGAACACTGACCAACCTTCAAACAGGTAATTGTCAACCAACATCTACACATGATTGGAGTCAAGAACACACCGCTCAGTAGAGCATTTGAAATGGAAGTGGAGACGTTGAAACATTTTATATGTGAATGCCCAAACCTCTCAAGAATAAGAATGTCCACGTTGGGATGTTTTATCCTTAATTTAGATAATATGTCACCACTCAAACTTAAAAACATTTTGGACTTTATAAGAAGATCGAAATGGTTTGATGAGTATGACTAAGATCTAGAAATGGATCGGAGAAGCACAATGGGCCTGTTCTGTTACCTGCGTGCGTCCGTTGTTACGTCTTACTTTACTAAATACCCTCAAATCTAATAATACTATATATGTGATAAAATAATGCATTTCTAGATATAGATTCAAACGAATCAAACAATTCTTCGTCGTGTACATCAACTCAGAGCTGGATTCGAAAAACAAATTTGCAAATGAATGATTTATTGATGAACAAATGATTACCTATTATAGCCGGCATTCGTGCAAACTGTTCATTAAGGTAAAACAAATTCGCTTCTATTACAAATGTTGGTATTTGGCTTCTTGTATCGGAATGCCTCGGAACAGGAGGAACCCGGTTTCGGGCTGGGAAAAAGGTTTGTTTGATATCTGCTTTCGCCTCTGGAGGCAAGGGCCAATCACACTGTTACGTTTGACAACTTTTTACAAGTCCAAACTAATGACATTATTATGATCCATTGATGGACATCAAGGAAATGCGAAAAAAGCCTCGCGGGACGTCTGACTGTCGTTTCGATACGAATTTTTCTATACTCGCGGTGCGTTAGAATGCGGTAAGTTATACGGGGTGCGCCATCTGTTGCGATAGAATTTCAAACTTGAGTAGTTCAGCCATTTGTTGACGTATTGACATATATAGTGGCTTGTTCGATGCGTCATTTTAGTCTATTTTGTGCTATGAATCAACTAACACCGATACAACGAACAGAAATAGTCAAATTGCATTTTGAAACATGCTCCATGGAGATGGTGAGTTTCGGTTCAAAATCATCATGAGCGATGAAGCTCATTTCAAATTGAATGGCGCGATTAATAGGCAAAACTGCCGACGAAAATCATTTTGAGATATTCGAGGAGCCTCTCCATGATCAAAAAGTGAATGGCGAGCGCTACAGACCGATGCAGCTTGACTTTGTGTTTTCGTTAATGACTGAAATTTACATGGCCCACTTCTGGTTCCAATAGGACGGAGCCACAGCACACACTAGCCGCGATTCAATGAAGCTAAAAAAATAAAATAATCCGATTTGTAGCACACTATTTGAGAGACCATGAAAAATACAATCGATTTGATCATTCAAGAGACGTCATTAGCACCGTTGAAAGTAATCCCTATTGCCTGAAATCAATTGTAACAAATTACGAGACTTTGTGCTTTCATGGAGGCCAGACTGAGAAAAATGCTTCAGGAGCAGTCAAAAGTAAAGACAATGCTCATTTTGTTCTACGATAGCACGGACATTATCAACCAAGAATTCGTTCCATCTGGCCAGACGCTCAATGCCGACTCTTGGTGTTCTAAAGCGTTTATTAGTTAGCCAGAATTAGATAAATGAAAGGTAAATTTTACTATCAAACATATAGATTAACCATAGCATTTAAAAAAAGACATACGAAAAATGTTGCTCTAAACCGATTATTCGTTTACCAGGACCCTCCAGTTTTTCGGACATATGAAGTTTTTGTTCTGAAATATTTCTTAGTATCACAATGTCATCAAAATTAGAAACTCGTACAATCGTGATCAAACTATTTATTAGTAATCCACAGTAGTCAAACGATGCTTGACCATAAATCTAGAGTGGACCAATCGACAATCTCGATAATCATCAAATCGTATAAAACTACTCTTAATCTCGACAGAAAAAAAGGTTCTGGAAGAATAAGTGGCTTCGTGACGCCAGATAAATAAAGTGCTGGCTCTCGTAGAGAAAAATCCAGAGTTTTTTAACTGAAATATTGCAGTAAAAGTGGGATACGATGAGACTTTAGTCTCATTGGATACCGTAATCCCTTGTGGGAACATAGGGCACACCGGATTCATTGACCATTACGGATTCACACGAGTGGTCAGGTCATGCTAATGTACTACTCCTATTGGAGCTACTATGCTCTAACACACACAACACATCCCCGACTGCTAGGAGTCTTAATTTGCACTGACGCGACTCTAACAACTTTGCAAGGCAAATGTGCATATTTTTGAGATATCTCCATGTACCGAGATCTATCTTGCTATTTTATATTCGGATTCGTGAATCATCGACGCCATCATAAACTAATTGTTCTATACAGGGTGCGTATGTATATGTTAATTGATAGCATTAATGTTCCGTTATTCTAAATCAATAACCTATTAATAATAAGAGGAACCTACTGATTTAAAGTGCTACATTCGAAAAACACTTCGGTCTGCCGGCCAGGATTGAACCGGCGACTTCCCATAAGCCAGACCAACGCGTTAACCCACTCGGCTATGGCTATTGTTAAGACTTTAGTGCGTAGAATAAAATCCAGGGCAGGCCTGAGGTTCTATAAAAAAATGAGGAGGAAAGATTTAAGACGAAAAAAAAACGATAAGTTTCCCAAGAAGTTTCTGGTTTAACAGGCGATTTGTAGTTGTGGTGATGTTAACCAATCGTTCATCACTTGTGGGTCGATCAACTCCGATATTTATATCAAGGAGTGCCTCCAGAAACGGCCTTTATCATTTATTCGGAAGCATAGGGTGTCCACTTTTTCTGATTTAGCTTCGTGTCATTACAGCAAATCGACGATTGGTTGCTGGATAAACTGGATAACTTTGTCAAAATCAACCAATTGTTTTGTTGTTTTTTTAATCATAAAATAAATCTACTTCCATATTCTGTTTCATATTTTAGGATTTCTGCACAGGTTCATCAGTTATTGAATTTAAAAAGTTATGCATTTTTTCGGTCTCCAGTCTCATTTTTTTACATTTAATTTATTACGCCGGTATCAATTTTTTTGATTCTCGCTCATCTGAACGTTCGAGCATCTGAGGCGGACGCAAAAAATCGGCATAAACAACAATAAAATGAATAAGGGGTTTTATTAAATTCCGCATAAACTCTTTATTTTAGTTATGTAACATAAATAGTTATTTCATCATAACAAAAGAAAGATGATAGACCGTCTCAACATTTTTACAAAAAAAATCAGAAAAATCGAATAAAATAGAAGAAATAAACAATATAATCTTAATATCAATATGATTCTATTAAAAGTTTAGCAGAACCAAATTAAAAAAAGCTGCAGTGTCGCCACTCACGAACACTTCTGTGAGCACCCATAATTTCTGTCTACAAGAAATAATGTTTGCTATGTAAATTTGATTTCTTATGTTTCTTTGTATAATTATTTTTGGTTTTAATTAGAAAATTTAGCTGCTTTTCTTCAGTTTTTTTAAATAAATTGTAGATATACCTGTGTACGTACATATATATATTTCTATATTAAATGTAATAGCAAGTATGGGTGTGTGTGTACATACACACCCGCATATATAATATGTGTACACAACCTTGCATCTGAATATGCCCTCCGCTTGTATAGATGTGTGTGTGTGTAAAGTGTATACGTTTGAATTCGCTTGCCGTCTTGATTCAACAAACATTTTGAAATACCCATCAACATAGACTATTAAATGAGGTAAAGCTTTGCCGGAGCAACAAGATTATATTGCAAGACTAGACACAAGTTAAGTGCTTTACTGCTGCCTCTCGCATCGTCTTATAATATATGTTACATATATATATATATATATATATCGTGGAGCCCGCGATGAAATGAATACGACGCCAGGCAAAAGGCATAAATAAACATACATATATATATATAACTGTATACAGTATACTATGTTTGTATAGATAGGTATAACAAGATACAAACTTAGCAAAAACGCGCGGTAGCGCAAAGGGCACGAAAAATACCTGAGCACACGTAATATACAATACCTGTATATATAATATATGTACTTATAGCATATGTATACTACATAAAATGGCGTGGCGTTCAGAGAATGATTCCGTGTTTTTCATCAAATATTAATAAGTGAGCTTTCCTTGAAGATTTAGACTGCGCGAAGACGTTCTCTTAAAGTGTATAGAGCGAATCTGTTTTAGCTTTGTATGCATGCAGACACAGATATACATAATAAGTTAATATAATATATATAAGATTTTATGTAATATAAAACATATTCGTTTGTAAATACACTTTATGCATCCACAAACACATAGATTAAAGTACCTTCTCGGTTGTGTATATATGGAAAAGGTAAACTTTAGCCCTAATAGATTTTATATTGAAGCGATTCACGTAATTTTGTTGAATGTTTAAAGTCCTACGCTTCTTCCGCTTATGTCTTTATGCTAACAAAGGTTTAAATAAGATATTGTATGATGTGTTTGTTTTAAGTGCCCTTATCTAAGCAATTAAAAACAGATGAAATAACAAAAAAATTATAAAATAATCTATTACCCATCATTGATCCACTCTAGCTTCGGGTCACTGCAAACGTCAACCCATTAATTTTAAATTGAATTACTCGTCGAACGGGACTAACTCTCACCTCTATGCCCGGACACACACACACACATACAATTACACTCATTCGCAAGCGTTAACACTCACCGACGACGTGCACGTAGCCAAACTGCGTTTTGGCCGTCACTGTATTTATCTGACACATGTAGCGTCCCTTGTCCTCCTCGTGAACATTGCTGATGTGCAGATACCACGTCCGGTGCTTGTCGTGCTTGTCATGTGTCACGCTGATCCGGGGGTTCCGGGTTATCACGTGATTGTGCACGGTAAGTATGGCCGACTGCTCAAAGTGCATCCAGGCTACCTGAAATCCATAACAATAAATAAATATGAAGTTAGATTCGATTTCATGCAAAAAACACATTGTGAACATTGAAGTTAAAATTTCTGAAATGTATATTAAGCAAAAATACGTGGAGCACGCGGAAAGTATGGGAAATGTAATAATATACGGAAAACGCACGCACACGAACGCGCTCTTCAAACACATATACTTATATAGTATTAGTAGTAAACATAGGAAGCGCATCCATATTGAATATTATCTCCAAACAAGGTGTGAACCTAAACGTGCTTTGAATAATAAAACGGAAGCTCTCAACAATGTTTGTGTATGTCTGTGTGTGAGAGTGTGTGTGTGTGTCTGTGTTTACTTGACTTTTCTTCTACACATTTATATAATATAATAGTATGTGTATTTTACGCGGGAGAATTTTACCAGTTAACTTTCAAATTGCGTGTATACTGTAATCTGTATATACGAGTATGTATGTATATAGGGATCCCGTGTGGCGGAGTATAGTCTGAGATGGGGTGTCTAGATACGCTGAAATGAAAGGTTTGGCTTTAAAACTTATCTAGACCGAACGCTGTACGGACGTGTATGTGTGTGTGAGCGTGCTTGAATAAGAAAAGCCATATTACATGAAATGTTGTTTGAGTGTGCCAAAAATGTGTTGAGCTTCTTGATCGACGCTTGGAATTAGAATTATTCTAGATGATTATCTGATTTTAAACAAATTTGTATTTTGCTAATTAAATTAAACAAATTTAATGGAATTTCTGTTATGGACATTTTAAAATGAAATAATAGTTGTAGCAATGAATTGGTTCTATGATTTCTGATCGCCAAAAGCTATTTAACCAAGAATCATTTTTCTTTTTGTTATTATATTTTTTGTTTTTTAGTCATTAGTTTGGAATAAGTTGGTTCCTCTTGCTATTAATAGCATATTGCTGAAATAGATTAATGGTTTAGAATAACGGAATTTAAGTGTTTCAAAAATCAAACGGTGAGTGAAATTATTACGTAAAACAAAAAATTGAACATATTTTGAATTATATTTTTTTTTAGCGCTTTTAGTTTTAAGATATTTTCAAGTTAATCAACGTAATTAATGTTATAATCTTTTTTTGATGTTAGAATAATACTAAAGCATACATTTTTTTTGGAGGTGTTGAAAAATATTCAAATAAATATTTAAATATAAAAAATATTTTTTTAGTTTTTTTTTTTTGGTCTTATTTTTAGAGAACATTTTTTTTCATACAAAAATCAAGTTGGTAATTGATCCACCCATAATTTTTTAAACTTATTTTTAAATTATTTTAAATTATCTATATTTACATAAAAAAAATTAAAAATAGGATGCATAGAAACTGAGATATTATATATCATATTTTCTATAACATTTCATAACTCAGTTTCTTACAATACTATATAATAAAACAGTATGCCATGAAATACCGTTAAACCGTTATCATCCATTTTAAATGACACAAATTTTAGTATTGTACATCTTTTATAATTATCTTCATTTTGAATTTAAATATTACAATAAATCAAAATGAACAATTATAATAATTCTGCATTATATTTAATTGGAGTACCAAATGTTCAAAAGTTTTGCAAAAAGTATCCAACTACAAATAGCAACATACTAAAGACATTTTGCGGCTATAGATTGCAGAAAAATTGTGTACAAA
>JANSTU010047088.1:0-10387 GCA_027564075.1 Bolitophila hybrida | reverse complement strand
TACTGATTTAAAGTGCTACATTCGAAAAACACTTCGGTCTGCCGGCCGGGTTTGAACCGGCGACCTCCCATAAGCCATGCCAACGCGTTAACCCACTCGGCTATGGCTATGGTTAAATACCAATGTATCAAATATTCAAGCATCACCGCACACAGACGTGCTATTCAATCTAATGCTTTTATAGGAGAGTATTGTAAATTCTAGGCTACTCAATTGAACAAGAAGTTGACAGCTCTAACACCAAACACGACCCTTTCCCAAAATTCGAAGACAATATCTAACAAATGCATTTTGGAAACGGTGGATCAGAGCATATTTACATTAACACGAATAACAATGTGGTTAACCTTATAAGCCAATTGAGTAGAATTAAATTGACAAAATTGGTTGACCTTGCCTAGAAATTGTTGGTCAATGGGAAAAAGTACTAGAAACTATCTTGGGAAAAGATAAAGGCGTTCGAAGTGCCATAGTTCAAACGAAAAGATTATATTTTAAAAATAACATTTACATTACATTTGAAAGTTGAAAATTTTATTTTTAAAACTAAATGGACTTTTTGATGATTTTTACATATACAAAGTCTCGCCCATAAATTCTAGTTGTCAATAAAATGATACAATTATACCAGTTACATAAATAGCTATAGTCGCATGTTGAATAATTGTGACCAATAAAATAATTTTTAAATAATAACCTTTTTCGCAAAATAGTTCAATAAATCAGTGCTGAATTTAAATACACCTAATTAATTTATAGACTGATTTTTCTCTAAATGTTTATAAATTTTATTATTAATATAAGATTTTTCTAAATGACAGCCTAGTTCATCCCTGACATGTGCGTCCCGATAATGTAATCTCGAATTATCATGATGTGTTATTCGCAGCGCGCGCACGTATATTACATGCGAAATTAAGTTGCGCTCACGTTCGCCGTAGCTTCTTCATCTTATTGTTATATATATATAGTATATACAGACATTCACACACACGCACTCCCGTGTACATATACACGCATAAATGGTCTGCATGTCTGTGGAATTCAGTAGCCGCTAAAATAAGTATCGACGGGGCCGATTAAACAACATCTGTAGGCAATTTCGGAAGGGCTTCAATTAACAAAAAAATCGATTACACGAAAGGACTAACGTTTATGTTCATATAATATACCATCATCACAATACGCACACATATATACATATATGAATGTATAGGTAAGTCGATTTCGCGCATATCTTGTTCGCTCGCGCTCTTCTGTTCCGATTTTCTGGCTGTGTTCGTAGGATGCTCGCGCGCATACGCTCAAAACAATGTTTATGATAATCTGTTGATATTAATTTTTATCTTATAATATACGCAGATAGCTAATTATGGTATACGTGCGATGGCCGGTATTTGTATATGTATATAACAGGCGAAGAGGAAAGAGTTGAAAACTCTCAAGTGGACGCATCGATGAAATGTACAATTTTCTGTAATTACTTTTTCGTTTTTTCGTGGTCCATCGATTTATTATGCTCTTACATTGTTATTATATCTATACTGTATAAAGTTTATATTATATCTTTTTCTTGAAACTCGTATTCTTTAAATTATAACATAATAATAATAACACAGCCAGGAGCTGAACTGTTAAATTCGATAATTGCCTATTGCTATGTGATTTCGATTTTGCGAGAGTATTATGCATATGTATAGCAAATTGCATAAGACATACTTTTAAACAGACTCAAAACTCGAAGACGCAACGTGACGTCCGTTGTCTCAGTTTTATCTAAACAAATAAATTTATTATATTCTATACGTCTTTGCGAGTGTGTATGTGTGTGTATATGTGCATATATCATATACGTATATGCAATTATACATACAAGATTGACACATATTTGTGCTGATCATATTTCATGTTCAATTAGAGATATTCGTGATTCTACTTAACATCGATTGACCCACAGATTATAGACGCATAGAGCTCAAACTCTGACGCAAACCCGCAACACAAATCGACTATTTTACACTATATAAAGCAATAAGCATATTATACAATCATTCTATAATTCGTATATTGTATCTAAAGAGTATAATATCATCCATATATACATACAGTCACATACATGTCACAGAAACAACGTGTATATACTCGTACAAAGGCTCATTTGGCAAACAAAAGCCTCTCTATACATATCTTGCAAAGCATATTTCATACAACATATTTTGTGTATATATATAAAACTAATGTTATGTATACAATCGCATACACACCCAAGCACTCATACGCATGCACGCACACGCCGTCGATCGACAACTAGAACATTAAATTCATATAACATTGAAACCGACAAAGTGTTAATTAGAAGTCATCAGATAAATTGAAACTGATTTGAAAACGATAAAACATAAAATGTATATAAGACGGTCGCGCCACAGCGCAGCAGAATTAATTTTCAAGTAATCTCAATTGATGCAAATCTCTTTCTGATATATAATAATATAGGATATACATATATGATACGAATGTAGACGCCTTTGTGATAAGAAGAAAAAAAATATAAAATTAATGTATATTATTATTTTGTTTCTCTTATAGACACAAGCGCTCGCTCTGACCCGATCGAAGAGTCCGCGTCGTGATCAGCCCACCACAGCTGCCGGAACAACCACAACGCCTACGTCTCGTGTGGATCCGCCCTCACTTGACCGATGTTTATCAGCAGCTAGCGATATGCTTAGTCCGAAACCAATGATACAGCAACAACAGGTGGTGCCGGCACCTGTTGTTAATTGTGTCACACCTAATAATATTGTGCACAATCATTCCGAAGCAGCCGCAACGGTGTTGCCTATGATGCCATCGAGTCTGGCTGCCGTGAACCTTAAGCTACGAGCACCTACCGTTAGTCCATCAATGGAGAATGGTCTGGACTCAAGCTATGGTTCGGACAGAGTTCTTCCATCTCCATCAATGGACCGCAAAGAATTTGATTTTTCAAAAGTGAATGGTAAGTAGAAGAGCCTAATTTTTTATTATAAATTATAAATTTTAACCAGTTTTTGGGTTTACTTGTATGTAAAATCAAATTTCATTGAAAATCGATGCACAAATTTACTGTGAAGTTAAACAACTTACTCTGAATGATTTTCACGAAATTAGGGAAAAACTTCTATAAATAAAAAAAAATAATAATGAAGAAAAACATAATTTCAATGTTATTTTGATAACCGTCATATAAATAAAAATTTAGAGATCTTATCTGATTGGATCCCTTGTGGGACATAGGGCCAGTGTGCGATAACGCACACCGAATTCATTGATCATTAAGGATTCACACGACAGGTCATGCTGATGTGCTGTTTGTACTGTGCTACTCCTATTGGAGCTACTGTGCTCTAAATCTAAAATATTTTATTTCTGAAATAACTATTTTTAAAATAAAATATATTTATAAGTCAGCAAAAGCATTTTAAATAGTTTTTCTTCAAGATAGTTTATTTTAGTTGACAGTTTAAATTATTTTATTTTAATTTTTTTATTGTTTTGGAATTGTAAAAATATTCAAATTATTTTACAAAAAAAAAATTTTTTTAAAAAGTTAATGATTCCATAATAATGCTGGATTTTAAACTTCCAAAAATGATATCTTTTCAAAACGCCTAGCGGTTCATTCTTTGAGTAATATTGAATAATTTGCTAGATGCTCTGAAAAGACATGATTTTAGGAAGTTTAAAATCCAACATTATTATTGGAATCATTAACGTTTTTTAAAATATATGTAATATAAGTTGAATATTTTAAAATTCCAAAACAATTATCATTTTTAAAATAAAATAGTTTAAACGGCCAACTAAAATTCAATAAAATCAATGAAAAAAGACTATTTTCCCTATAAAAATGCCCGAAATGTATGAAATACCCGTTTTTCGTGTCCGGGCCCGAAATGCTTTTATTACCAGTTTTTCGGGTCTACACTCGGGTTTATGCTGGATCCGGGTACCCGAAATTTTTGAATCCGGGTACCCGGTTATTTTTGACAGCACTAATGTTTACATACCGACGTCAGACACGTTTAGAAGTATTCGATTCTCAAGGTAAACTATCATGAAGATATCCTATTCGTCAAATAAACTATTCAATTCTCAAGATAAACTATTGTTCAAATAAACTCTCTTGAAGATAAACTATTTTATTTTCTCAAAAAAACTATCTTGAAGAGAAACTATTTGTCAAATAGTGAATTTTCATAATAGTATTTTGAAATAAAATATTTTCATTTTTGATTGAAAAAATGTATTTTAAAATAATTTTGAAAATAATAATTTAATTAATAATTAATTTATTAATATTAATGGCGTTTTGAACCGAATTAATTGGGATGCAGACTGATCCTGTGAAGAAAATCTAAAATGTCTGAAAAGCTTTGGCTTTGACGAATGTGTGCTGTACAACGAGAATATGCAGAGTTTCTCCGGGTGGTTCTCTAAAAATATCACAGAAGAGAACACAGTCACAGAGATAGAGGGAAAACTTCTAGACTATAATATTTTACCGGTTGAGTTGCGCCACTTGAATGAAGACTTTCCGACATTTTAAACATATCCGATGCAGACATTGCTAAGATTGAGCGAGAGCTTGAGTTTTACAACAGAAAGGAAGAGGAATACAAATCTTTAATTTATGGACAAGGCAAAAAAATGAAATAGTTTAACGGTATTAAAAATCAACGAGTTCTATACTATCAGCGATTTTGAAAAAAAAGGTTTCGAGTTAAACGTGTTCGAAGTTTGTAACTTTTCGAAATCTAGTTCTTCGTAGAGTAGCTTTATCGCTTTAAAGATATCTTCATGCATAGTGGTCGCTTGTGTGTATAACTTTAAGGAAGACCTAAAGCATTGTCGCCGCGCATTATGTCCGTTTAAGTTGTATGTACATATTGTCCAAAAGTCAAATTAACTCCAAGTAAAAACGAAAGTATCTTTACTGCCCTTCCTGAATTATCGAATGATCCTCTGTAAAACGTATACATCTACACACATATAAACAATTCAATGCATTGCGTCGCATGCATATAGTAGGTATGATTATATCCTATGAGAAGGACTCGATTCGGATATATATATTAAATGTACATATATTTTACTATTTATACATGCACGAATCCTTGCAACAGCTACACACACACAAATACATGTATACCTTTCGAGTGAATGAATTTATTCGCCGTCGTTCGAAATACGTTCGAACGAACATCACATTGGGGGAATTGTATATGTATTATTTCGTATGTGTTGCTCCTGTAGCAAAGGGAGAGTACTTTATCCCTTTATCTGGATTTAGTCTAATCCCATCAGCTGGGCTCTGGGATAACGGATTTAGTCTTCCATGTGCGTTTGAGTATATAATATATACAGTATACACGTGCGGTGTGTGTGTGTGCGAGAGTTTATTTGTGTACGTGCGACTGGATATTGCATTTTCAGAATGGATAATACGATGCGCGGACTTTAGACAGATATATTTTATAGAGATGTGTGGAGCAGCACCACATGGAAAAGGTGGATTTGATTGTATCAACAAAAAATCCTTTATGATTGTATTTCCTCGTGAGTGGGTGGAAAGTGATTTTTATGCTGGTGGTGTTGCATATGGTTTTTTATAAATAAATCAGCACGGTGAAATGCTGTAACTTAAATATAACATCTACCAAAAAAAATTGAAAATACTAATTATTTTGAAAACAAATCTCAATCAAATACTCATCATATTATTTTATTTATTACGGAATTATCGGACAAATAGAAATATTATTATATTATGTTAAAATAATAATTATTGGTTTTCAAATATGTATGTACTGATTTTTATAAATTATATTCTCTCAGGGGCACCCTGTTTCAAAACAATACCTATATACGTCAGACCTATTCGAATCGTATATACCTATATGTGTGTGTGTGTGTTTTTGTGCGTACATATAGGCTCAACTGAATCGAGAATAATCCTTCAGCTCCGCTAACGCCATAATGCCTGTAGTATGTGTTAATCCTGAACAACAGGATGTGCGTATGCGGAGAACTCTCTGTTCGCGTATGTTTTATATAAAATTCATATATACATACATATACATTCAATTGTGTGCGTATATCTATATAATTCTATATAATTTACTCTTGTATACAATTACGTGTATGTTTTTAATACGAGTGAGGCCTATTTTATTTGTATGTTGTAATAAAAGTGTGCATAAGAGGGAACACAACCGATGTCGCTGATACACTCAGACACTCACACACGAACACACCTATTTACACCTTAATCCGACGATAGCATACGCATGCGCGAATGACTAAACTAGATATACAGTTTACCTATGATTTAGTTGAATTAAAACGACGAGCGCCAGTTTTTGTTATTATTAAAATTTAGGATTTAATAGATTAGGCGACGGATTAGGTACACGCACGAAAATAACACACACGCGGTCATGGGGTTGGATTTAACTCGAGGAAATTGGCACAAGACATTATTTATCTAGCATGAAACCATTTAATAATGTATTGCGTAAGTTCTTTCAATTTATCTGATCTAACAAATACGATTTTTGAAGATATAATCTTAACAAAAACGTTAGAAAACCACTGCAAACCATATAATTTGTAATACACACCTATATATATACAGATAGATCACACATAACATCATTTTGGTACACACACGTGACAAGATTTTCTTTTATCGTATTTGCTAGAGGGTTTGTATGTATGTGTGTGCTGTGAGCTTTTGCGCAAATCCATAATCCAAGAATAAGCCATTGTTTGTCATGAAAGGGATTTATAATATCCACTAAATTGTGAAGTTGCGGAAGTAGGTGCCATTTTGTCCGTATATAAATTTAGAAATTGTGTCGAGACCGCAAACAATGGTAATATTATATATGCTCTTGTATTATACATATTTTTTATTTAATATTTATATTTAGTTTTTATGTTAAAAATAAAAAAACATATTTAAACTTTTAAAAAGATGATTTGATATAATAGATATATTGAGCCGAGAATAAAAGTAATAAAAATAAACATTGAAACGGTTTGAAGTCCAAATGCTAATTTAAATGTTTACTATAGCCATAGCCGAGTGGTACGCCGGTTCGATCCCAGCAGGCAGACCGAAGTGTTTTTCAAATGTAGCACTTTAAATCAGTAGGTTCCTCTTGCTATTAATAGCCTATTTCTGAGATAGGTTATTGATTTGGAATAACGGAACATTAATGCCATCAGTTTACACGCACCCTGTATAGAACAATAAGTGTATGATGGCGATGATGTTTCACGAATCGTATTATAAATAGCAAGATAGATCTCGGTGCATGAAGATATCTCAAAAAATATGCACATTTACCCTGCAAAGTTGTCGCGTCAGGGCAAATTAAGACTTATAACCATCGGGAATGTGTTGTGAGTGTTAGAGCAAATTAGCTCCAATAGGAGTAGCACAGAACAAAACAACTCGTGTGAACCCGTAATGGTCAATGAATCCGGTGTGCGACATCAAACACTGGCCCTATGTCCCAAAAGGGATTTAGAATCAAATGAGATGAATATAAATGTTAAATCTAAATTATGAGTGTGCTTAAATGCCTTTTTTAAAGATTTATTTTTTTGTTCCTTTAATTCAGCGGGTCTTAAAGGACAGATAATTAATCTTTATGTGGTCTGCTCTAACATTTTTAACTCATTGTCGATGTTATTTGATTCTTAGCCACTTTTTGTGGAATAGAGAGATTTTGACAGTTATGCGAGAAGTGCTAACATGAGAAAAATCTAACGATTTAAAATACGGAGATTTCGTTTCTAAAAACATTTTCGATTTTTTGCCGACTTTAAAGATTGTTATTGTATGAAATTTATTTATTTTACTAATGCAGTGTGGTCGAATTGAATAGAATAGAAAAATCTTTATTCTAGTACTTCTGCTGTAAAATCCTAATTATTTTCCTTTTTACATAAAAAATAGAAAAAAAAATGATATAAAAGCCCGATTGAATATTAATGGTTTTTGAGATCGAATCTGGAGTTAGATAGGAGCACATGAGGCCGATCTGTGACCTGCGTGCGTCCGTATATTTATATATATATATATATAAATTGTTAAATTTAAAATTCTGTAATTTAAACTAAATGGCGAAGGGAAGGAAAAGATCACGATTACACCGTGTAAATTGTTGAAAGCTTTCCAAGAATTCGACGAACAAATTCGCATTTATCCACTCTCTGGGATTTGCTTCTTCTGTTACGCCTGAAGCGAAAATCTTGCTGCAACTTCTCGACGCAGAATCACCAGATCTCTTATTTTCGTTATTGCGTTTATATGTTTGTCAAATATTATTAAATATTGCGACCTTTTTCTACTGATAAATCTGGCAAAGCCATCCCAACTCTAAGCAACATGCGAAGTTCGGTATGGTACATATAAAATGATAAATATCTTGTAAATTAGGTTGTAAAAACAAAATCTCCTGCCTACGAATTCCGGATCAGTCTCCGAAACAAGCATGCTTTCTATGCTTTTTGCTAGTGATCTATATCAACTGAACAACGTTTTCAATTACCAAGGTAAATTGTTGGACCTAATGTTTAGCAGTAATCAAGACGACGTCACTGTTGTCGAGTGCACTGTGCCGTTGAGTAGAGTGGATGCGTATCACATTCCTATCGAAGTAAAATGTTATCTGAATGTGGGCACCGTCGCAAGACCCAGTCTGCCTGAAAGGGTGTTTGACTTCAAAAGGCCAAATTTTGATTCGTTAAACCGTCACATTCTGTCCACCGATTGGAGCAGTTTGTTAGAATCCTATTCCGAAGCTAGAGATGCGATAGATTCGCATCGTCACAAAATAGGCTTTACAAAGAGTTCCTCAGAAAAACTCAAGCGACCTGACAAGTGATCCTTCTAAATTCTGGTCTTATATGGACACTAAGAAAAAATATGCGTACCTATATAAATGTTAATCGCCATACGGAATGGCGGATAGTGGCGGATAGTACCCTGTAATGCTTCTGATTTCAATTTTCATATCGAGCTTGGTATTCGTTTTTTTTACATTTTCTTTCTTTGAATTAATTAAACTTAAAACAAACAAATAAAATGTATGTTAAAATCAATGTTTTAAAAATACGTAAAGTTAAATAATGTGTAACTTTTCTTTGTATTATAATATCATAGAATATATAGGTACTATAAGACATCCGCCTCTTGCTGTCAGCAATATAGAAATATTATAGACAAGATAATTCATAATGAAACTAAATGGATAATAAATTCCAAAAAAAAACGTTTGACTATAACTCGCATCGCTTATGTAAATTAATATCCTCTCACAGTGAGTGCACGTGAGTATAACACGTATATGCAACGTCGTACTTTACTTTAAAACAGGCAGTATATAGTGAACATATGCGAAACGGGATTTAAGTAGAAACTTCCGCGAAAAGGATTAAATCTCAAATTTACCGTACGCATTATAGTTTCGCGATCATTATTGCATTTTGAGGACACACACGTTGAACAGTATCATATATAAAATATACCATATACCATAGACGCATAAGTAAACCCATTAAGCGTTCATCTTACTTAGACGGTTTATGAGTCTGTTAATTTAGATACATATAGTAAATAGCTGAACTGAAGGATATAACACTTTGAACGAATTCTTAATAACGATTCGTGCGGGATTTTTTTTTTTTCAATTTTTTCCAGTCGTCAAAATTGGCGGTGCAATAAGAATTTCAATTTTCCAATATAGAACAAATTAAAGGGTTTCCATAAACTTGTACTATAATAGAAATACAAGCTTTCAATAACATTGTAGCAGATCTGTCAGTCGACGAAACATTTTCGGCGGTGGCAGTTGCTTCAATAAGCCGAAGTAGCCGGTGGCAACTGGCTAGCCATTTTAATAGTAAATAGTTTAAATTGTAAATCGAATATATATTTTTTATTTTTTTAAATTGCGTTATTACATTTTATCCCTCTCTCTCTTTCGAAACAATGTTGGGGATTCTTGAACAATTAGGTGACACTAAAAAAATATAAAAACAACAAAATGTATATATCCCTGATCATTTTGTAGTTTAAAGTTTTAAAGGGTTTTGTAAACAAGTTGCATCTCGAACTACAAGTATTCGAAACATTATAAAATATGGTTTTAGAAACATCTCGAATTCGAAAAAACACGCCTTGGGCATGACGGAGAATTTAATGGCGACCAAGTTTAATGTGTACAATCTTTTTTTCTTGAATTTCACTAAACTAACCATAGCCATAGCCGAGTGGGTTAACGCGTTGGTCTGGTTTATGGGAGGTCGCCGGTTCAAACCCGGCCGGCAG
>JANSTU010047077.1:0-10388 GCA_027564075.1 Bolitophila hybrida | reverse complement strand
CGTTTTGTAGGTTATGTCAAGACCTTTCAAATGATGTATAGTATTGCCCGATACGAGCTCTGAAGCGCTTTGTACATATTCGCAAAAAGGCGGAAGGGAGATATTTGACAACCTTAACATATACATATATATACAGATACACACACGAAATAATAAACTCGTAACTGTTCTAGGCTACTGTAGTGCTGTGTGTTTGCGAGTTATTATGTAATTTTTGGTTGACTTTTTCAAAGCGTTTGTCATGTGAAAAAAATGTATTACATAGAAATATTTATTTATCATCAATCAATCACCATCATATCAGTCACCAACTTTAAGCTAGAATAAGTTTATAATTTGTTGGCGCGAGAGGCCTGCCCTCTACCGACGCTTTGGGGTTCCCTGAAGAAAATAGCTAAATTTTCCGAAAACTATGATATCTCAAAAGTATCACCCTAAAATTTTATGAAAAAATATTAAAAATTGACACAGTTATTATTTTTTAAATAATTTTTTTTTAACGCATTGCATCCATGTTTAAATTTTTCGTCATTTTCAAAATGTATTTAAAAAGAAAGGTTCTAACTAATATCTTGTTTTTTTTTAGTCAGGCGGAATGATGAAGGAACGCGGCAATCATTTAAACATGGTTGTGACCACAAGTTCAGATAAAAAAGTCAATGATTATTGAAATTGTTTATGGCAATTATGTGTGATAGATCAACATCTCTGCATAATTGCTCCTCGATCTCACCAATATGTCTTGTTATCTTGGCCTTTAGCTCTTAAATTGTTGTTGGCTTGTTGGCATAGACCTTACTCTTAAGAAGAAGTTCAAAGGCGTCAAATCGCATGATCTCTGTGGCCAATTGACTTTGCTGTTTCGATAGATAATGCGCCCAGTAAACTTCTTATTCATTCATTCGTCTTGTTGAAACCACAAAAAAAATCGCGAAGTGCGCGAAATGCATTTTTGTTTGAACACCCATTTTCGTAATAGGCTGCAATTACTTAAACACGTTGTTCTATTGTTAATCTTTGCATGGTTGAAATTTCCAATGACTGAACTTGCCAAATCTGCAAACTGATGTAAAAAATGTTTTGACGATAAAGCGTGGTTCACATTTAACATATTTCCTTCTTAATGGAGCACTCTTTAGTTGTGTGTCGTTGAAATAGCGCAATTGGAAAATCCGCAAACTGATTTACGACAATGCTATTGAGCATCGAGAATTTGTCAGTTTTTATTCGTTCATATATATATAACATATATATGGATTATAAGCAAAACTGCGCGAAAATAATTTGTGAAATATGACAAACAAATAGATAGTTAATATCGCACATTTTCCCATTGGGCATATTGCATATGTGATTACAATATTTCGTGCTATTTTTAATCGCACATATTTATCTTTACTCGCAATTCACTGTAAAACAAATATTGAGGTCGATTTCGGACCACCAATGTCGAATACTTTTGCTTGCGCTTCGAATTCTGTATCTTAACGACACAAATCTCACCAAGCGGCGGTAACGATAGAAAAATGTACAAACTTGTTAGATTTTTTGTTTCTGTCTCCCATGAATACACAAATAAAACATCATGGAACAAAGATCTGTAATTAAATACAATGCCAAACTTGTTACATCTGCCGCGCAAAAAGATGAAACAAGTTTGTGGGTGTGATTGTTGATAAAGAGGAACAGTTTTCCAATACGACTCAGAAACAAAGCGACAAAGGGCCGAATGGTCCGTGACGTGACTCTCAGAGCTATTCCGGTGAATAACTTGAACTTGAACTCTTTCTAATTTCTTTTGGATCGTTGTATCGACTCGAAAGGGGACTAATTTGAATAAAAAAATAAAAATAATATTTGAAAAATTTCAAGCCATTTTTTTATTTTTTACGCTATATATATATATATATATATTATATTATTATTTTAAACTTATGTATGCAATAAAAAAATTGAATTTGTTATCTTAAATGCCAATTTAATCACATATTCATTCTAAGAAACGCTTGATGGATTTTTATTACACCGTACACCTGATTATTGTGTCGTTAACACGACCTCACATTTAACGTAAATATGTGAATTACAACGTTTACGTACAATATTGCTGCGGGAGCAATTAAATGTAATGTTCGTCTTTATATCAAGATTAAATCTTCGCGAAGCTTTAATGGATTTGTTATTTTATGAGATATATACTATTGTAGATGTAGCACATTATTATGTTTATTTCCTTTAAATAGTGATATATTTATAAATACAAATATTATTATTTGTAGCCGATTATTATGATTAAATCGTGAACATAACATATTAATGTATTGCCATTCATGAGGCAGAAACAGATTTTTCAAAAAATACCAATTAAACAACATACAAAAAACCTACATTTGCAATATTTAAGAAATGTTATAAATTTGAATAATTATTACAATTTGTTCATTGTTTTATTATGCCTAATTAGTAATTTAGTATTAGTAATATAAAATATCTTCAAAAATCGTACAGGTATAATAAATCTATCTCAACTAATTAGTAATTACTTTAATTATAGTAATCTAATTAATATATATTACAAGTAAAAAAATCTTAAACTATTTAAACATTTGCATGTTTGTCAATTTAATCATAATCTGTTTCATACTCCTCGAGTTCATAACATTGACATTAAACCAAAAATTTGGACATACTTATAAATATCAAAATGGCACCAAACCAAAAAAATCTCCAAACTTCATCTACACCAATGAAGTGCGTCGACAGAATGTTGAATTTAAGCTCTCCCAGTCGCAGTTCACCAAAGCGTATATCTTCTTTTACATTAACAAAAACTCCACTTTTCACAATAACTCCCAAATTCGATCCGTATCCATCGCGATTAACCAGCAGTCGGATCGTAACTAATGAGCATTTTACCAACATCCGACAGCAGTATCATGAGAAAGTACAGGAAATCACATATATTAAGAAGTACGTTAAATTAGCTGAAAAAAAAGTTAAGATTTCAAAGGGAAAGGATCTGCGAAGTGTGTGTACCCTGGCGTCGCTAAAAAAGGCATTAAACGAAAAGATAGTTGAATATACCCCATTGGCAATGGAGTATAAAAGATTAAAGGCTTTATAAATATATTAGTTTAGTAACAATAAATAAATATTATGTACTTTACATTTTGTTTTAAATTTATAAATGAATTTTTATATATATATAGTTGGTCTGGACATGCTCTTAAAAGCGGTTTATGAAAGGCTATTATTATTAGATATAACTCAAAACGCAGTAAATATCAATATTCATTTTCTTATTAATTAACTAACTTCCTGTTATTTTTCAACAGTACTAAAACGAGTGTGGTGCACAAAACCTAGTTTTTGACCGTGCAAAGGTAGCATATTCATTAAGCTATTAATAGCAAGTGGTACCTACTGATTTAAAGTGCTACATTAAAAAAACTTCGGTCTGCTGAATGCTTTCAAAATAAATTACAATATAAATATATTGGGTTTGGGATATGTGATTTTGTGTGCAGCGCCTATTAAAACTTACTTGAGCTTAATATTACTCATAAAAATTTGGACGAATAAAATAAAAATTATATAATATAAGAAGTTTATTATTTAATAAACGCCAAACTAATTTATTATGCCAGTGCAGTGCATTCAATTATAATGCCTTCTTTAGTGACGCTAAACATCGAGAAATACGAAATCCAGAATCTGAAATACAACAAATATAACTATTCTTATGGCAGACTTAGGCTTTGAAACGATTAAAAATTTAGAAAGTTCTGTAAAACATATTTTGAAAATCAACACAATTTTAATAATAACAAAGAAAGTAATAGACAATAGGTATATTAACAGTTAAAGAAAAAGAGAACCAAATTTAATGCATACGACAAAGTATGTTAATGTATGCAAGGTTTCTAAAAACAAAACTATATGAAGTCCGTTTCTTCATGATTTCAATTCCTTTTTTTTATAAGAGGCACCCATTTTCGTTTGAAGTTCCATGAAGGCTGTGTTGACAAAATGTTGGCTTGTACATGACCTCTTTACCAACCTTGGCATTAAATTCTCGAGAAGAATTTTAACGTCTCTGGCTGGTGCCAGGTCATATGCGTCTACCAAGTTCTGGTAGAACACATCCATTTCCTCTTCATCCTTTTCTTCCGTGGGTGCATGTGCATTTATAAGGGTAATGTTGAAAAACTTACACCTTATTCGTAGAGTACACAATCTCTAGTCTATCGGATTAAAGCCGATAACTGACGCCTTGGCTTTACCCATCACCTGAAAACCTGTGCCGAATTCTCCTCGGCCGCCCACATTTTTACTATTGTAGTCTCTACTACGGACTGAATCCTTGCCAGGCCATCTGGTCTCCTGGATAGCTGTTACTTCTAGCTTAGTCGTTCTTATCGTGACAGTTAACGTCCTTAACCTTACAGGTTTGCAACAAGGTCCTAACGTTCCTCAATGTTAAACGCCTTTTGTCCTATGCGGAGGAAAACTTTGGGGAATACCAATGTGGATTCCGTAAGTACCATCAACAAAAGATCAGCATTTTAACATAAGGCAGATTCTAGAAATAGGCCGAGAGTTCAACGTTACCACTTATGTTTGTGGATGATCATGGGGGAGTTTGGATTTCCCGTGAAACTTATCTCATTGACGCTATCAAATGTTCGGTATAAAGTGACAGTCAGGGGCATACTCTCGGAACCATTCGAGACAGCGGACGAGTTACGACAAGGCGACCCTCTTACAACTTTACTTTTCAACGTTGTCCTAGAAAAAGCCGTACGGAGCATAGATGCGGATCCAAGCAGTACGATAGTACTAAGTCGAGTCAGTTATTTGGCGTATGCGTATGACATCGACTTGGCAGGACGAAATGTCGAGACTGTGAAACGGATGTTTGCAGTGAAAGAAGAAGGGGCAAATCCACTTGGTTTGATGGACAATAACCTGAGCCAATGCTGACAACAACGTAGGAGTTGAGGTGAGACGAAGAATTTCACTTCACCGGTGTTATTGAACAGTAACTCCCTTGGTCGAAGAAGAGTAGGGCCCAAGACGAGATGGATGGACGCGATTGAGTAAGATTTTCGGACGCTTGGAGTAGCAGATTGGAGAGCGATGGTGTAGCAACATCGTTTTGGGCTCAGTAAAGTCACTACAATTAAACAATACTAAACATATACTAAATCATTTTTTTCTGACCACGTGATTTAGTGAGAGTCTTACGGCTCGGATCTTTGATTATTTGTACTGCTCGTACTGTTTATGTATATTTTTTATGTTGTATTTGTCCATTTTCAAGTTTTTTTTCCGTAACCAAACCAACTGTTTGTGACGACTAATTATTTCCCCTATCTTCCTTAGGGTATTTAAATTACATCGATATGTAAATTGATACCCACCCACTTCTACTTTCACACTATCTATTCACTGAACATTTGAAAGATATTGTTATTTTGATATGATTGCAAAAAACAAGATCTGGGCCAGCGTTGTTACGACTGAAAATTAACCAGTTTTTTTTTGTTGTTTTGGCGAAATTCGTAATAGAAAAAAGCTAGTTTATGAATTAAAATTCGATTATTCCAAAAAATATTCCCAACTAAATCGAGAAAAAAATTATAAACGTTTTGCAGAAAAACCCTTTTTTAAACTGGAGGACAAACAATCTCCGCAACCTGTCGTTTTTCGTATTTTTTTTTAAATATTCGCAATGCATTTTTTTATTATCGATGGCGAATTACACTGTACACAAAATCTACATTAAAATTAAAATTGTTTTCATATATTTGGTAAAATGTATCATTGGCAATGCTGGAACTGGCCGACTTTAATGATATGACCACATTACATCGTCGTCAAAACACTCATATATTTAGAACTGCACTTTTAAAATGATTAAAAATGCTGTAATTTATAACTTAAAGCCGGATTTTTTCGACATACAAAAAAGTCAACAATAAATTTTTGGATGAATTTAATTACACGCAATGGCTAGCCTGGTAACTAAAATTTATTAGTGTCATTCATCATAGCCGCCAACAGCCAAACATCCTCCTCCCAAAAAAAGGTTTGGACGTTAAATTTACGTGCGATCCGCGGAATGGCTATCCCCAGTTTGTCGCAGACGCACCCTCGCGAAAGTAGAGAACCTCCTCTGCATCCATGAACTAGAAGTATTCATAAGATGGACTCAGGGTTCTAGAGATGGGGGAGGTGGATGGTGAAAATGCTGTTGTGAGTGTCGCATTTGTATAACTTCAACGCAAAGCTCCACTTAAAAAAACGTTGCGAGTTGAAACTTGAATGAAGTATTATATAATATATATATATATATAGTATATAGCAAATTGTTTGGCGGGCACGCTCTCACGACGGAAAATAAACATAATACGACATTGACACACTTTTATATGCCAAGAAAAGTGCTTGTTTTATATACTTTATATTTAAACAATGTTTTATATACCAAAATGCATTCGTACATAGGATGTGTGTACTTTTATATAAAAACTCGCGGAGCTCTTTTCATTGTAATGACCTTATGTACTTTGTGAGTACGCACCACTCAGGAAAAAAAAGCCCCCCTTGTCCCCATGAACAATCAATATTTGTTTGTGTGTGTGTGTGTGTGTTTAGTCATGTGTTTACATAGTACTAAGCTCCTTGGGACGTGTATTTTTATTATTTGTCGTCTACGCTTTGCGGTTTTCCGGGATTATTTGTTGTTGCTCGAAATTGTATATATAGAAACGTGCTACGGCATAAAAGCTTCAGTATAATTACGTAGGTATATGCTGTTTGTTATGTTTTATGCGCCATATAGTAACATAGTATATAATTGCTAAAGTCACGTATAGTAGACAACAAACATACAGACATACTAATTGAGTATTACTGTCTGTAAACGATGGCCATAAATAACATAAGCATAAAGTGTAAGTTACTCTCATTCTTTGTCCTTATGTGATGGCCTTGTAATATGTACAATGTCCGACACTGAAAGTGTAGCATTGCTAACAATACTCGAGGGGGCGGCACAACACAAAGACAAAAGCTCATCTGACCATGATGTAAATCTCCGGTCTTATATGTTTTAAAATATAAAGGAGCTTTAAATATGTAGACGATAAACGTGACTTTGTGTGTATTTTATATATTTTCAAACATTTATCTCCGGCGGGCTTGATTATATCACAAAGTCTCCCCGCGGAATACATCGAAATCTTGTTTGCAATGCGTTCACTCTGTGCGTCACATCGTCAGTCTTGACGCTCAGGTATTTGATGTACTTATAGAGACGAGTATATCTCTATATATACCCTGATAAAGCTTCGAATTTTTGGATAGATTCCGTTAGTAAAGGAGGGCGGTAGCAAAAGCTGAAAAGCGAAAAAACACACAATTTAAACCGGATTGACTCATCACTCTTTATTTTTTGGTCTAACAGCGAAACCAAACGATTTATAACAAGTTTTAGTTAAGCTCGGAAAGTGGTTTTGAAGATAAACACAAAACTCGAAGATGCGTCTAATATATACAGTATATCGTACCTATAATATATATAGCATATGTATTAATCATCATGAGCATTTTTTTTGTTTTTGGTACAATCGACAAATCGATTTATAACAAGGTTTAGTTAATCTTAAAAAAAATGTGATCTTGAAACGAAATTAGACGTTGCTCATATAAAATCTGGATACTGTTTTTTTTTTTGTTTTAATGTTACGTAAACGGTGTAATCTTTCTATTTATACATGTAGTATTGATGACGCTTATCTTAGGAGGAAGTTTTAATCTTTTTTTATTTTATTTTATATCATTTAGATAAAAACTGAAATGATATTAAACAATGATTGTATGAAATGTTTTTAGACGATATGATATCATTAAAACAGAAAATGATTATTTGTGATTGATTTTAAACTCTTCAGATAGGTTCTTCAAAGCTCAAAATAACTTAGTCCAACGTTTCTGAAAATTTACGATTTTCTTCTGCAATTAACAGAAATGGTAGAAAGAGTTGGTTTAAATGGGCTAGAAGTGACCTGCATCTGCATTTTATTAATAAAGAACAAAATAATTACGTCACGCAGCTTTAAAATTTTAAATGATTTAAAAAAAATGGAAATCACTGAATAAATGTTTTTTTCTGAGAATTACTCAAGAACAACCTAATTACTATGGACGTTTTTTAGTAATAATATGTCCTAATTGGTATTTTTTGCTTTTTTTAACATATAATTTGTGTTAAGAATTCCTATTTTGTAAAAATGACAAATTAGTTTTTCTGATTACTAATTTGAATAATTTTACAACCTGACATTGGTGATTCTAATTTCTAAATAGTTTAAAATAATTTTTAGCAGTAAAATACGTAAGTAGCACACAACTTACAAATCGAAATTGTAATGGCCAAATAGCAATTTATTTTAAATTGTTTTCAAAATTACTAATTAGTCATTGTCAACTGTAGACATTTCTAATGGTCCAAATTGTTTTCAATATTACTATTTTAACTATCCGCCATATTTTCCATTAATTAGAATAAAAATAAAGACGTTTAAATTTATAATCATGAAAAAAATAATTTGTCGATTTTTATCGCCATTATAAAATAAACAAAACAGTTGTTCTTCCTACTTTTGTATTCTTCATAAGTGGTTTCAGTTCTTTGATCTAAAAACTTATTAAAAATAAAACCAAAAAAAAAAAATAAATATACATATATATTTTTATTTTATAATACATAACAATTTTGTTAGCCATTTGTTTTTATAAATACACGATAAAGTATTCTTTACACCGACTTTTTGGTATTAAAACCATCGAATTTTTATTATAAAAATATAACTTATAATCTAATATATAAATATTATACATATTGATATGATAAATTTAAAAACATTTGCAAAACGAAGTTGTAATCTATTATTGAAAATATTTTGTGTTAAACAGCAAAAAAACTAAAATTGAAAATTATTGAAATTAAAATCTTGTATATTTAAAAAAATCGAAAACTCGAGGGAAATCGATTTTTTTATTGAATCGATTTAAATCGATTTTTTCAGAATCGAACAGCCTTAATTATAAGTCAGTTGTCAGATACTTATAATTAGGTCTGCTCGATTCTGAGAAAAAAATCTATTGATATCGATTCAGTAAACTAATCCATTTCACTCGATTTTTCGATTTTTTCTTAATTATAAAAGATTTTAATTTCATATATTCTATTTTCAGGTTCTATATATTTTTTATAGAATACGATCATTGGATTTTTAGGTTTTATTTATTTTGATTTCGATTTTTTATTTAATAATAATATAATAATAATAAATTTAATAAATATAAATTGTCCTTAATTTTTGTTGTATTGAAGAGGATCATTCGATTTATATACTATATTTATTATATATTGTTTTTCTCTATATTGTAATATAAACAAAATATCAAAACATATATGTAATTTTTTTTTCGATTTTTTTGGTTATATTTCATATAATTTAATTATTTTTTTAAAATAATAAAAAATCGAAAGTTGAATATTTTTTGTTTTTATTTTTCGATTATTTTCTTCTATTTTTAATATAATACAAATATCGATAATGTTATATTATTTGTTTCAATTTTTATAAATTGTAATAACTCGATGTTTTTAGTTTTTTGTTATATTAAATATAATTTCGGTTATCCTTTTTTTATATAATAAAAAATAGAAGGTTTTATATTTTTTGTACAATTTAAAAAATTGAAACAAATAATATAAAACTTTTGATTATATTTAAAAATAGAAGAAAAACCGAAAAAAAATATTATATTAAAAAAAACGAAATTATATTAAATATAACTAAAAAGTCGAAAAAATGGAAACCGGATATGAGCTGAATAATTATTTGTATTTGTAGACTGTGCAAGTAATAATTAGTTTAATTACACTGAAATGTGGCGCCTTTGCTGTTTCGATTTTGTGGCATTACATTTTTGGTTCTATGATTGTAAAATATTCGCGAAATAGATAAAACAAAAACAATATCGAATATTCTATTTTCAAAATAAAACGATTTTTTACGATATGCATTTTAGTTGAGTTTATAAAAATCTTAAATTTTAATTTAAAAAATGTTATTTTAGCAAAATTAAAAAAATAACAACAACATAATTCAATTTTTGATTTTTTAATAAAACCTTAAATAAAAACTTTTTTTCTGATAAAACTTTCAAAATTATATTAAATAAAAATAGTCATATTATTATTAAATTATCTATTATATTTAAAATATAAAATTATGAATATATTTGTAAAAAACTTTAAAAAAGTAATTTATAACAAAAACATTTTGTTTAGTTAGATTTTTTTGAAAAGC
>JANSTU010047066.1:0-10389 GCA_027564075.1 Bolitophila hybrida | reverse complement strand
GTGGCCGTACAGACACTGACGATGCTGAACGCTCTGGAAGGCCAATTGAGGTGATTACACCGGAAAACATCAAAAAACAACAATGCACCGTGTCACAAGTCGATCGCAACGATTTGCGAATTGCTTCCGCACCCACCGCGACTACTACCTGTTCGAAGACCTGAAAAAATGCTCGCCGGAAAGAAATTTGGCTCGAATGAAGAGGTGATCGCTGAAACTGAAGATTATTTTGAGGCCAAAGACAAATCGTTTTACAAAAAAAGTTGTCGAAATGCTAGAGTGGCGTTGGGCTGATTGTATCACTCTTGAAGGAATGTATGTTGATGAATAAGCCAAACTTCACAAATACAACAACAATGTGGCTATTTATGCATTATAAAAGCACAGCGTCATTAAAACAAAACTTTTCAACTATATTCAAAGACCAAGTGCTTAATAACCGTTCCACAAGACCAATTACTCCAAGACAAGGCAAACGCATAGCGAATGGGCAAAAGCCACTTAAACCACGTTTAATTTAAAGTCAAATATGCGCGCAAATACGCACCAATTAACATCTTGAAAACTCTCAAACTTTAAATTATGCATAAATGTACAAATGCATTTTAATTGTAAATTACGTATTTACTGTACAATGTGTGTATACAGTACACCTGAACAATTTGTTCTTTGTGTTTGCACGTTTATTTGTCTATATATTCGACTAGTGTAAATGGTAATTGCGTATAAGTGTGGCTGTGCAGTTTGTATACTTTTGTAATATACATTTTATGCATATTTAAATATTCAGTATGTGAGCAAATATACATAATATATTATTGTAAATTAAATGGCTATATAGAAAGTATGTTGAATAGTAAACGATTCTCGAGGCAAGGTCGTTCGGCCCAGGCTGTCCAATGCTTATACAGGGTGTTCAGTCATACCTTTTTGAAAGGTTTTTTTGCGGCCTTTTCGAATGATCGAATGAAAAAAGTTTAAATCTCACTAAGTTACAGATCAAAGAAGAAGAAAATATATTAAAAAAATCACATAACCTCAATTATCTTCTCAAAACGACAGGCAACATTTTTTTATTATTAAATTATCTGACAGTCCTGCATGTTACTAATCTAAAATGCCCTCATAGTATTCCAGACAACTTCCTGTTCCGAAGTTATAAAATACAGTCTTAAATATGGCAAGTCCAATTTTATCCAAACAAGGTTGACTTTTTGATTTACTTCAACTGGTAAAACTTAAACTTAAACGATACGAAAAATGCGATTTTTAAATTTAAGGGCTCATTAGAAAGATATTTAAATTATGCTTTAGAAGCATTTATACATATTCCTGTCTATAGTAAACTTTCAGAATTATACATAAAAAACTTAAAAAAAAAAATATGAAAAATGTTAGTTTTTTTAGTAGTTTTAGTATATATACATTTGCGGATAGTCTGGTTATAGTGGACAATATTTTATGACAAGGGTTAAGAATTAAGCATGAACATTTGACGGATTGTGAGTGAAACACCCTGTGCATTGCACATTTAGGAGACCGAATTTTAGTTAAACAACAAATGCAAAAGGAAATAATATTCAATAGGCATGACTTAACGACAAAACGGCTAATATTCAAATTCAGCAAGCGATTATCTGGGTCAGAGGAAGAAATTGAAATAGAATGTGAACTAGTATATAATATATGGATATATATTTTAATAGTGATTTCGTTTAAAAATAGCGAAAGGTAACTCTGCCTGTTTATGGAGACACGACACGCGCGGGTCAATGATCTTCCACCCACAAATCGCACGCAGACGCTACTGCACGCGTGCCCTCGCTCCTTAACCGCGACTGCAACTGCGCTTATGTACTTTTACGTGCATACACATCATATGGGATGCATAGGCACATAATCTATGAGCACAATCGAGGTACGTACTCCTGCGCACAAAATAAAGTCACAGTCGCAGTATTATTTGTAGTTTCTTGTATTATTTGTACGTTTCTTTTGAGTTGATTGTGTATATATGTGTGTGTGTGTGTGTGTGTGTCTATGCGGTGACCTCGTCCGATCAGCCGCGCAGTCGGTGTGTTATGCGCGCTTCTGTGAGGTATCCGCGATGCGCGCCGCATAAATCCACAAGAACAGCGCGCAACTTTTAGCTATATACAGAGAAAATCAAAGCGTCGAAGGAGTCTATTGACTTGAGCTCACATACACATCTATGTTCTATGCGATACAAATCTCACGCTGTGCGTTTATACACATATTACACAACCACATTGCTAGACACTTACAAACACACTCAAATTCGCTATATGTATAATTGTATATAGATGCACAAATGCACAATGCACATAATACATTTTGCCAACTACTACTAAATTCCTTTTAAAACGAAACATATGCACTCTGGAAGTTCGCGCGAATATACCTATATAATATATCTAACTAACTTCAAGCAAATAAGGTAAAACAGAAAATAATATTAATCACGTCTCATTTGAACATGGCGACATGTTTAACATCCGATACTGTTGTAAGTTGTAAGTTTGGAGTGAGCGCACGGGCTTGCAGAAAGTTCTACGGCTTATACCAATGCAATCGCTTTTCTATCAGCACTAAATGAGTTTGATAGTATGCGTGTGTTGTGTTACTGTTTCCTAGGAAGTGACTATGTATATGTATTACTGTGTGCACAGTTTTTCCGGGAAAACATGACGACATCGCAGCTAATTATTTACTGGATTAAATGTGTGTTTTGCATAATGCACACTGCGGTGCAGCGGTGCACTGTGACCATGTTTAACTCTCTTTATAGCATAAATAAAGCATTAGAACATAAATGCGCAAATTTGCTGTCTTTTAAATGATAAATCACTGAGCTGGATTCGTGAAATATATTTATTAAAATTATAATATTAACCTTTCTTATGAATTTTGGTTATTGGTTGGTAAACTCTTAGTTAAATTTATCCAACCACAACTGTGCCAAGCTTCGACCGAATTTCGAGATCATTCGAACTATGGCAATTAAAAATTTACCTATCTTATAATTGTGAATATTTTGGTATTGATCTTCACCAGACAGATCACCAGTTAAATAATGTTTCTGAAAGCATGTTGCTATATTTTTGCCAACATTTCTTTAGATCATTAAGATCATTAATATATTCTTCGCTAAAAACTGTTTTATTTCAAAACCATTTGCCTGTTTTCTTCGAAAAATAATTTGACCAAAATGGAAAGGACATCCTTGGTATGTACATAACCGAAGTTCTTTAATTTGAGCAAGTGTGCTGCGTAAATATACGCGGAAATCTTGCGGTCATTCTATACAAATGCTATTCATTATTATTTGGAAAGACTTCAAACCACTGGAACAAGCTGAAATCTTAACTCTAACATTAACTTCATTAATTCTTCTTTGAATGGATCATGTGAATAATTTATCCCATTTTTATTTTAGCAACAAAAAACACACAAAATATTTGGGGGAAATAAACCCCTTAAGGGTGACAAGGCATCAAAGTTTTATCAAAAAACATTTTTTTTTATTACCACTCAAATACTCTTTTCCTCCTATCACCGTTAAAAAAACTTGTAACTTTGAATTTTCATACATTTTTTTTGTTGCAAATTTTTGAAGTATAATTATCTGACAAAAGGCCTTCAAATTTCAAGTCGATGTTTAACAAACTTTACTTGAACGATGTGTGGCTTCAATAAAATAAACAACGAAAGTTATACTTAGCTTATATGGAAAATCAGCCCGAAGATCAGCCTAAAGTGCAGTAGGACTAAACGCCTTCAGATTAAATTGTGGTCACAGTGCGCGACCGAGAGCAATCGTGAGAAAGAGAAAGAAAGAACTACAATATGAATCTCTCATCTCATTGGTGCGATGCCGCAGACCGGATTCATTGAACAATACAGGTTCACACGAGTGGTCAGGTCATGCTAAAAGTCTGGACGTTTGTTCAATACATTAAAATGTAGTGTTTGGTCGTTTGTTTTTTTTTTTGGTAAAAACATTTCATTTAATACTAAAACTTTGACGCCATCACACAATTACAGGTTTTTTTTTGTTTTTTTGGCAAAATAACAAAGGGTTTCAATTTAAAATAATTAATAAAAAAAAACGAAAAAACTAAGTAAAATTTTCATAAAACGTTCCTTGATTATCAAAAATATCGCTTGAATTTAGATATAATATAATAATAAACAATTATTCGAAAACATGAAAAACTTTCTTAATTCATTCCAATGTTGCTTAAATCACACCACATTTTCTAATTTTCAGTAATTGTTTGTGTAATTCATGCAAGTATTCAGTATATATAAATAATGCCATAAATCTTACCAACATTTACTGAAAATCAGTAAATTAAAGAGTAATTAAGGCCAATAATTCGCTTTAATCACACCAGAATTTACAAAAAAATCAATAAATAATTCGGATATATCATACCAACATTTACTGATTTTTTGTAAATTTGAAAGTAATTAAATAAATAATAATATAATGCGCATAAAAACGAAATTTTACTGAAAATCAGTAAATGTAGGAGTAATTCAGGTCAATAATACGTTAAATCACACTAGAATTTAGTGGTAAAAATCGGTAAATAATTCGCATAAAACAAACATATAAATCACACATAATCACAAACTGATTTTTAGTAAATGCGGGTATAATTCACTCAAATAGTGAGTTTAAATTAAACACAAATTAAATTATTAAATTATTATTAAAAATCAGTCAATTTAAATAAAGTTTATACAAATATTACGTTTAATTCTTACAAAAAAATACTGAACATCAGTCAATTATAAGCCTAAATCAAAATTTACTGAAAATCAGTAAATGTAGGTGCAATTCAAGCAAATTATGCGCATAATTTCTCCAACATTTACTGAAAATCAGTGAATAATTTGATTTAATCACACCAGAATTTACTAAAAATCATTCCAACATGTACTGATTTTTAGTAAATGTATGTGTAAATCATGCAAATGCACTTATATTATATCAACATTTACTGAAAACCAGTAAATAGTAATGTAATGTAATATGTATGTATTTAAATTATACCATTATTTACTAAAATTTAGTAAATATTATCTTGGTACATGCAAATAATTGATTTAAATGTATTTAATAAAATCAAGATTTTGTTTCGTAAATTAAGCAAGTATTATTATTATTATTATATATTATGATTCTTAAAATAAAAATAGAAAATTTCTAAGTTTAAGTAATTTTTTGTTCTTTTGATTTTAAGACAACGAATTACTGATTTTTAGTAAATTAATTCTTTCCGTGAATTGTTTTTGTTGTACAGTAGCGATATTAGAAACTTCAACAACCACTTTTTGCAGGTATGGTATTTTATACTTTTTTTAACAGGATGATTTCTTTTGAAGATATAACCAATGTAAAAATAAATCTGTTTTACATATTTAAATTTGTTGAGAATGTCAAAGAACAATCAGTTGACTATTGCTCAGAAAAACAAAAACCAAATTGTGGCTTTTTATGGTTATCCTAAAATGTCATCATGACAGACTGCTGTTGAGATTGGGTGTAATTACTCAAGTTTGTGTCGTTTTTTAAAAAAAATGTACTGGTGTTCTGTAATGCAAAAAGGGGACCGAAGAACGAGGATATCTTGCTAGGTCCTCCACAAAAAAGTTTTTATCAAAAAAAAAAAATAAGCAAAAACGTTTAGACTAGACTTGGAATCATGCTGATTTGAGTCTATACTAGTGGCGAACACTAATATTCTCTGATTAGAGTCATTGATGAAATACACTACGTCAGGCGCAAAGTCCTTCTTTTGTCCCTACCGAATCAACAATCAGGAGAGAGAATACAAGCATTTTTAAACAAAAATAGTTAAATTTGAGCAATTGTCGATTCTTTCGTCGATGTTTGATGCAGTTGCCTTGGAGAACCGTTGTTTGCTTGGTCGGCGTATGTTTGGAACTACCAGTTCTTCCACCAACGTAGTCAAAAAAGGTTTTTCGCCAATTATTGTGCTTTTCTGCTCTCCATTCCGGATATTTGTTAAGCCGTATTAGCTGCTACACCGGATATATGAATTAAGTTCTGAAATATTGCCACCTGCGTGATTTGCTTTCGATCTGATCAAGCGTATCCACGCCTCCAAATTAATGGTAATCGAAAATCCTAAAATAAGTGTCCAACGTTATTTTTCGATTTGATCGGTAAAACAGTTCTGTAAGCTCTTCGACCAATTTTTGTGCTAAATTTAGCCCCCGATTCTCTTCTTTGCCAAGATAAGTTATCCCCTTTAGAGGATAACTGGTATTACTATCACATATCCACCAAATTTTGATGCCATATTTGTCAGGCTAAGAGGGTATATTCCGATAGATACTCTACCGCGGAATGGCACCAACTGTCACGTATTGGCGCAAATTTGTCACCAGCTCGTCAGAAACTTTGAGATTCTTTGTCATCAAAACGAATATATTTTGTCAATGCACAAAACGTATGTCACGTGACATACTGGCTCGATAGAAGTCAATTACAATTTACGACGACACGGATCACCACGTCGTTTATGAATAATGAGAACATGCTTAATGGCAAGTAATGGAACTTTATAAACACCACCTCTAATAATGTTGTGAGCGCCGTATTTTCTTTGTACACAAGGTTTAGATTTCCATTTAAAACCATATTTCACAAAAAACGAAGTTTCAGCGAATAATGCAAAGGTATTCATCATTTTCCGACATTAGTTGCTCGTCCCCAATGTCCGAACAGATTCCACATATTCGTCCTCACTATCCGAATCTGAGTGTTGGTTGTCGGCGTCGTCATCGTTGTCGTCGGCATCTAAACCGGCTTCGTCAACAGATTCTTTGAAAGCCTCTATCTTATGTTATCTGTGTACTTATCTTGGCTATTCGCTATTTCACCAGTTCTTGGATGGTTTGGGGAATGGTCTCCCTAGCCTATCTGAGATTTTTTTGGAATGTGATTTATTCGCGTACTGTAGAATTTGAGGCCGGAGTTGGAGTTTGTCAAGTGAATTTTTGTCACTGTGACAAGAATTCACTAATGAGGACTGAATTCTTCTCAAGTGCATTTTTGTCAACAAATTATTTGCTGAGTTGTGCATTTTTGACACCAAATCTCACATTAATCAATGAAAATAGTTTAAAACTAAACGCAAGTACGAGTACTTTATGTTATTGTTGTTGCCGGGGGAATCAATGACAAAAATGCACACCTGCAGTGCGATACACGAAATAATTTACTTTTTTGGTGACGATTCTTCATATTTTGAAATATTTTCCATACAAATCGGTGGTGACAAAAATTCACTCCTCTTCTTGCGAGAAATTCACTTGACAAAAATTCAACACACCAATTTGAGACTAAAACAGATTATATTTTTTTTAGTTAATACTATTTAAAAAAGGCTTTAAATTTTGTACGAAAAAAATCGAAGCTATAAAATTTATTTGTTTATTTCCGCAATTAGAAAATACTAGCATTCTCATTGGATCAGGATCCCTTGTGGGACATAGGGCCGATGTCACACACCGGATTCATTGACCATTACGGGTTTACACGAGTCAGTTCATTGTAATGTGCTGTTTGTGCTATGCTACTCCTTTTTGGAGCTACTGTGCTCTAACACTCACAACACATCCCTGATGGTTAGGAGTCTTTAATTTGCCCTGACGCGACTCTAACATCTTTGCAGGGCAAATGCGCATATTTTTGAGATATCTCTATGCACCGAGATCAAAGATTAAGAAACATTAATATTTGGAACACAAAGGATTATAACCTATTAGGTCATATTAAGATAGTTTTTAACAAAACAGAATATATTATGATGCTTCCAAAGTACAGGTTTCTTAAAACGTTCAAAACCACTTTTCCGAGTAGGGAAGATTGGCTGGACGAGAATTAATTTCCAAGTGAAAATTATATAGCAATATACACCGATGGGTCCAAAAGGGATTCTAGAGCGGGAGCGGGTGTATTAAGTATAGGATATTTCATTTCAACAGGGGAAGGATTTATTTAAAATTGTATGTTTGCATTTCCCTTTCGCTATTAACGTATAAAATACATACGCGTTAGTTATGTATTGGTTCTCGTAAATAACCACATATACACACAAATAGCTGGTAGTGCATGTAATATGACAAACACATCAATATGTATGTGTTTTATATATGTAAACCAATTAAAATATACTTCATTGGTTTGTTCGCGATATATATTGATACCAATATGATCGTTATACAGTTAAACACATGCTTGTAGTGCATATAATATGAAGTCATCACAATCACCCATGTAAACCTTGTGTTCTAGTTTTCGTACACAAATTTGAATGTATGTTCCATATATCTGCGGTAACATGGCAACACCGCTGAAGTCGCCATAAGCGCAAAATGAGTTAGATACGTCATTGTATTCGCCTAGTTTCATGTCATGTGTAACAAAATCAGGTGATTTCGTTAATTTGGTAAAAATACAGGTTATTTAAGAGATAAAAATATAGGAGCGTATATATAATAAAAACACATTAAAGCTCGCAAGAAAAAAAAACTTTAAAAAGCTGACTTAAGCGGATTTGCCTTATTACCAGAGATTTCTAATTTCTATATGTTTTTCACAGATGTACCCTTAATTCACACACTCGTTCATAAATTCTGCCAAAAATATACTGCATTGGTTGGTTCGCGAAATCTACAATATAGCTAGCTGCTAAATATCTTTGTTGTAATGCAAATAGAATTAGGTACACAAATGTGACAAGTTATTATCATAAGTATGCACAGTATATACTTTCCTAAGACTCAACCCATAACTTTGCTTCTCGTAGCGCCATCCTCACAAATGTATAATAGTTGAAAAGGTCTAGCTTTTATCTACCAAATTAAGAAACCGATTAAACAAATATTGCTGTTCTCGTAATACACACATAATCTCGCCGTCGTAAAAACCATGAAAAATAAAATAGAATGACAATAGACGTCATTAGAAAAGCAACAAAGTGCCGAATGGATGTCAGAAGGAGAGGCCAGACATAAGTTACAGACAATTTCTGTCACTTAACAAACAATCAATAGGCAAACAAAATATTTCATAATTAGCTTATTTGGTTGTAAGTATTTACGTACTCTTGAATTGTATCGCTTACTCCGACTAAAATAAATGGAACAATTTTAGAGTTTAAAATGCATTATCAGAATCTATTTTTAGAGTTACACTCTGGTTTGGATAAGTTATTGGAAAATGAATGACGACGTGAAAGTATCGATAAACATGCTTTAAAATATGCAACTTATTACTGTAATAATTTGTCGTTTACGGCTAGTAGCATTTCGTGCAATGGTGGACTATAAATATATGATGGAAAATATAAATCTAATTATTATTTTGTTTTAAAATTTCGATAAAGCAAGCAGGCATTTTTAAAATAATTTTAGGATCATATATGTATCTTTTTTAAAAAATAATTAATTCATATTTATTGGATTTAATAATTTGAACGCGCAATGTTTATTTACATTTTTCATAATCAAATTATAAATAGGCAGTATTTGTTTTTCGTATATATAAATGTACGCGCTGCGGCCAGGTGTTACTCGTGTAAACCATAAACAAACTATTCTATGTGCCAAATAACAAGCGCTCCAATGTCATGATTGCAGCACAGTGCACACTGTATACATGTAATCAAATTTGCATGTTTTCGTTTATAAAATATTGTGAATAGACTGTTAAATTACACAATATCAGCTGCGGAAGGTTCAAAATTATCAATTAGATATGAAAGTGAGTTACAGTATTAATTACTTTTACTATAGCTGTATATTTTATGATATAAAATTATAAGTCGCTTAAAAGCTTTTCTGGACAAGCAATTATATATAATTTGGATTATTTACAGAAATAGGCGAAAGTACAGGAGAGCGAAAACTCGATTTGGAAAAGTCCCCCCTCCCTATTTGGGGTCATTTATAGAAAAAATAATAATAATAATAATAAATAATAATAAATAATAAAATCGGACAACCCTTAAGGGAGATAGGGGCAAAAAGGTATTTTTTTTATTTGTGTAAAAAGAAGAGGGGGTGAAAGGGTTAAAAAAATAATTAAAGATTAAAAGTTTCCGCACTCAGCCGTACTATTTTTTTTGTTTTGTGAAAATAATACTTTAGGCGTAGTGATCATTTAAAATTGGAAAACACCATTTAAATCACGCTAAGGGAAAACAACACTGGGAAAGGCGGATAGAGAGCCAAGGAATCTTATATATTATACATACTCAAGCACAATGAGCCCGTCGATGACGTGTTGACGGTAGAAATGATAGCTCACTGCTATGTGCTTAACTC
>JANSTU010047055.1:0-10389 GCA_027564075.1 Bolitophila hybrida | reverse complement strand
GTAGTTCCAAAATGCAATATTATATTGTATATTTAAATACAGATTGCAATCGTATATAAATGTAAACGGAGCATAATCATAGTTTCGATATCGATATTTCGAGCATCGTATGCAACATAAAAGCCAACTTTATTGAAAGCGCAGTGAATTCGTTGTGTACAGATATCTCGCTCGCATCTCCGGTTATTTTACTATCTTGTTTCTCACATAGTCACATATGTCAGTTGAGTTTAGTTTATTCGGTTTTTGAAGTTTGACGTGTTTCGTATTTGAGAATTGAGAATTGAGATCCTTGATGTTTCGCATTCGCATTGAACTTTTTTGGTTTGGTGTCGGGTTTGTGTTTTTCCCGTTTTCTGAATAATATCTTCACAATAAACAAATAATTTCAAAGGTGCACGTGTAAAATACACAAAACAAAATAAATGTGCCTCATTTACAACGCCACTACAAGAAACGCTCCGAAATCGTGTATTTTACATTTTACCAAAGCGAATTCTCTGTTTGCTTTTCAGTTTTCATTATTGTTTTGCTTCGCAGAGGAGTGAGTGTGCGTGTTTTTTAAGTGGATTTGTGCGCTATACTTGTAATTACACACAATAAAAGAAACGCCGAAAACTTATTCTTAAACCGTATTAAGATTGTCTGGAAGTTATAAGTGTAAATTAAAATGCATTATATGGCGTGTTTTTGTGTTGCTGCCTAAATCTAAATCCAAAGAAATTCACGTTCCTGTTGAACAGAACTAAATTTCAATTTCACGCATTCTATAAAAGGTAAGTGTGTGTGTAAGTACACCTTGTGTAACAGTTTATTTAATTGTGCACATATAAGCGTGCAGGTATTTTTAAAGTGATCAATACTGATTTTACTTATAACAGAATAAAACTTATTTACTTGTGGAGCAATTAAACGTTTAACCGATATAAAAATAAAACACACCATTAATTGCAACTAACTTACAAGCACACACTAAATTTATGATTAATTAACTAAAGTTATAATTAAAATAGTTAATACAATTTAACCATGTATGTTTCGAAGGTGATTTTGCGCAACTCTTCACTAATTCGAGCAATTATTTTAGTTTATTAGTCATCATCAGCAAACATAAACAAAGAAAAACCGCATACAAATACTAATGTATGCGTTTTGTCTGTAGATTTACCTGTATATCAAATATTATGAATTCAGTGAACTTAAAAGCGAGTGATTCATAGTACGCATACATGAATACAAATCAAACACGAGGCATTATTGACCGCAAATACCGTGTCTTTAAAAGTTTTTTAATATATATTTTATGTATTTCGTAATACTTTGCGAAACAGATTACATATAGTTGAAAATGTATTAAATTTCCGTTTTTCAATTAATTAAACTAAATTTAGAATAATTATTTGTATAGTTAAGAATAATTGTTAAGATTTCAATTAGATGCACCAAGTACCGAGATCAAAGTACATAAAATAATAAACAATATTTTAGATTTGGAATTGTTTCCTGCTAATAGCTTGAGCTCTAAAACCGCACAGCTGTCAGACGGTTGGTCTTTCTGTGCCCACAAACGATCGCAATAGTAATAAATGATCGCTGCTCGTTGTTGCGCGTTGCGTTGTTGACAGGTGGTGTCGATCCTCTTCCTTCTTCGTTTTTGTTTACGTGACACGAGAGAAGAACGTACAGTATGTTTATTTATTCGGCTGTAATTTCAGCCGGCAGCCGTTCTGTGTTCTCTGCATTTTGCGATTCATCAAAAAAATAAATATTGTACGCCTCTGTTATTAACCAATTCTATTTTGTATACATTTCAGTAATGCACACCAAACGCATGCCATAACGGAAGTGAGAGAAACAAAATACACACACGAGAAGATAATGCAAAAATGACCGCATCCGATCCGAGTAAGTCTGCATCCATCAGTGGATCATCATCCGAACCAGTTCAAAGCAACAGCAACAGCATGGTTGTCAATAAACTGCCGGCAAAAGCCGGTCGTATAACTCCGTCTCCGCTTCGACAACTGTTACCTGTCACCGTGTGCCTTATTACCTTTGCCCTGGTATTCAGCATTCTTCTTATCTACATGGATACCACAGGTAAGAAATTATAGATTGAGTTCATTATTTAGCATTATTGAGCCCAAAACACATTTTCATTTACCTGAAGCCTTTTCGCCAAGAGAGTGCAATAGTGCATATTGCACACGTACAATATATTCGTTGCTATGCATTATTCGAAATGCGTGCGTTTCGTTTAATTGTTTTCTGTTTTCTAAGAAACAACGTGTGGGATGCACTGTGAGAAGAGAACGTCATCACTGCAAGTAATTACTTTGACACAGATTCGAGGCGACTGTAATTGTCACAATCAAACAATGCACCGAGTGTCTATTTTCAAATGCATATTTTAAAAGGCATTGTTCTTGCACGTATAATATAAATGAAAGGCTATTAAAGTTTCCTTAGAATATCAAGAGCTATTAGAAAGCGTATGTGTAAAATATTATATTGAAAAGAAAATGAAGTAAAGGTCTTATTTTAATTGTTATGGAAAGATACTGAAATAAATATTTCATAGGAATACTTAAAACTAGTTCTTTTTAGTAATATATGATCTTTGAGGACGCTTTTGGTAAAGTAAAATGAATTAAAAAAAATATATCTTGAAAGACAAAATCGAGAATAACTCAAACAAAAAAAAAACAACAGTCCGAGATAAAATAACTCCGAGAATACAGTGTACGCAAGCTTGAGAATATCGAGAATATACAAATTTATCAGGAATATATAAATAATAATAATTTTATTTTGCAATCCAAAATAATCAAAATCGCCCTCCGTCAAATTTATTTCTGCATAGGTAACAAAGGTATCTCCAGTTTCCTGGTACGCCGAAGCATAAGTAACTAACGATCACCTTCTCTTAGGGTATATATCGCCCACAACCACCGCGTTTCAGCACCCGTACGAACCTCATCCGTGATGGGGCAATGAGCAAACAACAAGTTGCTTTCTCACTAGGGCTCGCGGTACCTATTTACGGCTAGGTGAACCGTTTCAGCCGATACTGTACTCGACCTAGGGTTATACGGGCCTACCCCGAACGATCGGATGTTTTCGTGAGGGCATTACTCCTCATCTAAACATTACTGGGATAGCAGACGCAATGAGCTTTGCCCAGTAACATCTCCGAATGATTGGCTGCCTGAGGTCGTCACTCCTCAGCGGATGTTACTGGGATAGGAGTCGCAATGTCCATTGCCCAATACTATCCTGCCTGTGTCTGCATAGGTAACAATATAAAAATTCTTACCAATTAATTTAAATGTGAACTGTAAATTTTACAAAATTGAACTCCAAGCTCGTTAAAAATAGTACTCTGGCCAACACCTTTTGAATCACGCTTAGGGAAAACACCTCAAAACATTTTGATTCAGGCTAAAGGAAAACAACCCTTCGGAATGACGGATAGTGGGCCGTTGAATAGTACCCTAGTAATGCTTCGGATTTCGATTTTCATATCGAGCTGTGTGTTCGTTTTTATAACATATACTGTGTATTTTTGAATTATGCATTTTTGGCATTTTCTGTCATATTTTTATTCTTTTAGTGAGCAATATATTTGGTTGTTTTGATATAATTTTATTTTTGGTGTGCATTTTTTCGGTATTTTTACCCAATATTAATATTTATACCGACGGATCGAAGACAAACAATAATGTTGGATGTGCATTTTTTACCAACAACACCGAACAAAAATGGAATATTCCCAAAACATGCAGCATTTTCATCGCAGAAACGATAGTGGCCCTACACAATAAGTTTGCCATATTTACCGACTCATCTAGTGTAATTGAATCTTTAAAAAATCACCAATACTCAAACACTTACTTCCCGAGTTATCGGGAAAAGATATACAAATTATATGGATCCCGAGCCACATAGGCATTTATGGTAATGAGAGAGCGGATGTTGTGGAGCTCTCAAACAATATCTAGACTTAGAATAGGGCACACACTCACACAAACACATTCTCCTACATTGTCACAAAGTAAACTATTAACTACATGATTTCCTTTTTAACGATCCCAACGAATTGAAATTAATTAATATAAATTAAAATACACATATACTCGTAGTTGAATTGGGGCGAATAACCCAATAAAATGAATTTAAAAAGAAATAGTACACTAAAGATTATTATAAAAAGTAATAGAAATACACAGAATATTTGGAGGAATATATTATATAAAGTAGAAAAAATACTCATTGTCAGATATATTCATAATATTATTGATATTATAAAATGTACTAAAAGTAAACTGAATAATCATAATATTATTAAAAATACATTGAGTACACAAAATATTCATAATATTATAATAAAAAAACAAATTACGAGAATAATACTTTCAATTTAAAATAATATTTAGAATAAAGCATATATTATAATATTACTCAGAATACTAAATAATATTCAGAATATTAACAAAATATTAAAAATATAAAAAATATTAAAGGTATGGTATACTCGATGATATTCCCCTCGCAGCAGTCCATAAAAGACACAAGAAATGGTGTCGGCTTTAGGGGTACTGTACGCCATACCCATGGGTTGTTTTCATAAAGCCATGTTTAAATAGTTTTCGGTCACAGAATACTATCCAATCTGCCGATAACATGAAACAACGTATAATTTTCATATTTTAGATTTTCGTTTGGAGAAACGTTACTTAAGAACAGACGCAAGCAGGTCCGTGTTCGAACCCATTATTCTTGAATTGGCCGACAAATTTATATATGGCTTAAAAACAAACCACAAAACTATCGTGTGTCGCCCAATCGTATTATTGGCCAATCTTGATTCGGTTAATCAAGATTCGTCAAAAATATATCGTTAATCCTAGGAAGGATCGGGATTTGGGTCAAACGCCTTTGTATATATAGGGATTAATTGACCTTCCAAGATTGATTGACCTGTTTCCCTGTATAAATTTGCCATTCCAGTGGGTAAAAAGACGATGAGTCGCAGACCCACCAGATCTTATTCCATAATTACCTTTTCCATCTTTTGTCACGCGACTGACATTTTAAAAACAAATTATTCTATTGATTGCTTGCTAAGAGGAACTACATATTCCAGAATGACTTCGGTTCAAATCATAAGTCGCAAAAAAGCTAGAACGGCTCTACATTTACTAACACTAGCTATTTGATTTGGAATTTTAAACATTATTTTTTTTAAAGGTGTTTTGAAACACAGAATTTAATAAGAAATCCCAAATGTTGTCTAATTGAAATGCTTACGCGCATTGTTGTGTCGTGTTTAATATTTATATTTTCTTAATAGAAGGAATTAGCATAACAACATAAAAGCGTATTTAAAGAAAAAAAAAAATAGCACTTTATTCAACAGACTCTGCCGCTAAAATTAACAAAATTCGGTGTATTTTATGTAATAAAACATTTTTAATTTAACCATAACCATAACAGTCAGTATTAAACTAATAAAATTAAAATTTCTTGAAAATCAGAGGCTTCAACTCCTTAATGTATATTAAAACACACCTTTTACTTAGCATTTTAATTTTTTTATTGAAATGCTTATTGTCGGCGTGACATTTACAATTATTCATACCGTAATTGTAGTTTATCGTTGAGAAGCCAAACATTATGTACAATTTGCGTAATTTATGCAGGTCTGATGCAGACTTGTATATCAAATATATTGTATAGGTACTTTCAGTTTAACCACTTTTAATGTATAATATTGCATGCATGAATAACACACACGCAATCGGAATTTGATATACTCTTGTCTCAGGATACACTTGAGCTTGTATAAACAAATATTCAATCGATCTCGAGTGTACAGCTGCACGAAATTCAGAATAGATAAAATAACATTATTAGGCGGGCAGATATGTATTAATTGTTTAAATCACGATTTTATAGATTTGATTATATTTTCAGAGATACGCCATCAACAATTTCGTCTGAATATGTCAAGGGACTACGATCTGGTAGGCGTGCCACAAGATGACCCCACACTGATTACATTTATTCGTGAGATTCACATGAAAAAATATCCAATGACGTTCATGAAGAATGCCCCTATAAAGCACCTCAATTTCACCGAACGTCACGAACTGGCTCCTGAAATGGCCAAGGCAATGGCCACGCTGCTCGGTATGAAAAAGAAGGGTGTGTTTGTACAATCCTTGCCCGCGCATAGTGGATCGAAGATGACAGCGGCTTGGTTGGCCGAAACTCTGGACTGGGGTGGTGTGATTATTGAGCCTGCACCCCACAAATACTTTGAGCTGCGCAAAGAGAATGCACATCGACCCACTGTACAAATCGTACATGCTTGTGTCTCTCCGAGTGGGTATCCCAGAGAGGTGAGCTTTAGTACTATTAAATAAATAATAATATAATATACATAATTTTATTTTAGGTTACCCTGCATGACGATGGTGTTCGAATTAATAGTCTACTTGAGGATGAGGCATGGTTTAACTCTAGAGTAAAGTGTTTTCCATTGTATACTCTCATTTTGGCTGTAAATCACACCAACATTGATGTGCTGAGTCTCGGCTGTCAAGGACAAGAACTCCAGGTATTTATTTTATTTATTTCTATAATGAACGAAATGTAATATTTTTAAATGTATTTTTAGATTTTAGAAACCTTGCCTTTTGGTAAGATTACCGTCCGCTTAATCTCATTGCACCTGGACGAGTATTTCCTACACGAACCGACAGCCAACGAATACTTTCAAAATGTCACCAGGTTTTTACAGAGTAAATCGTATAAATTAGTAAAAACATTCGATCACAACTACATTTACCAACTAAACAGTAGTCGAAATAATATAAAACAAATTCTCTAGAATCTCTGTCGTTATATCTATATGTCACAAAACTGCCTTCTAACCACGCGACCAATTTCACACACAAACACACCACACCACACTCGCTTAATTCTCTTATTTGTTTTGTTGTGAATTGCAAACCGTGTGAAAAAGATCTTCTAAAAGTTTTCTACATAATCTCTCTCTCATCTCAGTCTCGATTGATCTCTCATCACCATCTTGTGCCTAAAAAGCATAACAAGAACACACACATACACACACAAAAGTTTAGCTTAGTAGAAATAAGACTTGAGCACATTATATTATTATTAGTTTATAAATTATTGAATAGGAAACCAGAGCTTAGATAATCACAAATATATTGTGAACACAAGTTTTCTTTTAAATCTACTTCAGTGACAGCATTTCGTCGTTAGAAACAACCGCGTTATTAGTGTTTAATTTATTTGTTCTGTGTATACTTAGTTAATCTCTCAGGAATGTGCGCTAGCTGATTTTTTGCAGAATGTTTATTGTTTACGTCACATTTGTTTTTAATTAGTCAATTTTTTTATGTCGAATGTCGATTTTAATAGCACAGAAACATAAGTCAATACCAATGCTATAGAAACAGCGCTATCGGATTTTAGTTAAGCTGTCGTTTTACTTTTAAAGCTATACTATATGCGGAGCTCTGCTTTTGATAAGAGCCCACATGCATATTATATTTGTTGTACTTATCTATTTAAAGCTTTTTAAGAGTTTATTTTTTTTGTTTTATTTTAACGTAACTATAAACCAACAAATCGTATAAAAAATATTTTTTTAATTGTCACTCTTAAGCACTGAGTAACAGCTGGCTAGCAAGTACATGCATTTATTGTGTATGGGTGCCTAATCTCGAATTTTAACTAAGCATTTAATAAAACACATTCACATTCCTACAATCGCTGCCTTTACAGTTTACATAAGTTATCGCGAATAATATAAATATTATACACCGTAAACACAAAAAACCATGCATAATATAACACAAAATTCTTATACATACACACACTCTCACATGCATAGAGGAAAAACACCCAATGTTATTCTGAACAGATATTTAGTTTAGAAATTAGATTATTGTATTAGTTAGTTTTTACATATACATTTAATAAAGATATTTTTTGAAAAATAATACATTTTTTTGGTGTTTTGTAATAATCCACACAAAATATAACCATTTAATTGGGTCGGTCGTGTCATCTCCATTTAAGTCCAGATTCGGCCATAAATATAAATCTACCCAGAAGGGTCGCGTAATTTTGAAAAGCAGTTCGTTTGTTCATTACACAACATGATATGTATGTACACAAAAAATGAACGCACGATAGTACGTAGTACATTATTTTGTTCTCTCATCAATAGTTTTCGCAGCGCACGCGATGTTAGGATTTTTTTTACACCTTGGGTTACATTACTGGAGTTTTAGAAAGAATCCCTTATCTTACTTAAGCTTACTTGTATTAATGCAAATTTATTATATAATAAAAAAAACTGAATGATTTTTTTATTATTTTATTTTAAAAAAATTATAACATACAAATATATTTATATACAAATAATAAGAATAGCATCACGGTGATTTCTTTATATCATCACACAATTAATTTAAATAAATATAAATCTCTGTTTAATCGGACAGTTTCTCGTCAAGCAGAGATAATTGTTTACGTTGCACCTTACCACCTGGATTTCTAGGAATAGCTGCCACAAAACTTACACCACCCTCCAGCCACTTGAACTTGGCGGTCTTACTCTGTATGTGATCGATAATATCTTTGGCCGCTAGCGTCGAATTGGCGCGCAGCACAACATATGCACGTGGTACCTCTCCGGAGTATTTGTCCGGTACTCCGTTAACCGCAACGTCAGCCACCTCTGGCAATTCGGTAATGAGATTCTCTAGTTCAGTCGGAGATACCTTATAAATGTTCAAACTTATTAAAACAGATCAGATAACAAGAAAATTAAATTATTCTAAATACCTGATTTCCTTTAACCTTAATCAACTCTTTGGTTCTGTCCACAATGTAGAAATACTCGTCTTCGTCATAGTAGGCCACATCACCAGTCCGAAGCCAACCATCTTTGTTAAGTGCTTCGGCTGTTGCTGTTTCATTGTTCAGATAACCTTTCATTATCTACATCAAATATTATACACATTTAAAACTAAATAAATCGATGTGAAAAAAGTCGATAAATACCTGAGGTCCTCTGAACTGAAGCTCGCCGGACTTATGTGGACCCAGCGTAACATTCTCATCAAGTAATGATACAATTCTTGCCTCTGTATTTGGCAATAGCTTACCTGTGGAAGATGCCTTTGCCGGATTTTCTTTTAGCGGCGCCAACAGTGTCACCGGTGAACTTTCTGTCATTCCGTAGCCCTGTCTGATGTGTATATCCCTGCCGCACTTATTTTTGAAATTTTCTTGAACTTGTATGGTTGCCGCAGCTGCTCCGACCAATACACTCGTAACAGATTCAAGCATTTCACTTGTAACAATTGGATTCGAAGCGAGGAACTGCAACAGTGATGGAACAAGGAACAATATAGACGGACGATACTTTGTCAGAGCACGAAGGTAATCCTCGGGAGTGAATTTCGGCATAGTGATCACATTGCAGCCAACGACTAAACTGAGATTGAGAACAGCGTTAAATCCGTATATATGGAAGAATGGCGGAACACAGAGAATATTTTCGAAGAGTACACAATCTGGATTGGAATATTTGTTGAATAATGGATGACGATTCTGTGCGACGTTAGCAACGCAATTTCGGTGAGTCAGCATAACGCCTTTCGGTAGTCCGCTTGTTCCTGACGAATAAGGAAGAATAGCTATATCATCTGGATTGATTACGGGCAGATCTATCTTATGATCAGCTTCTATAAGATTTTTTAAACCGAATATGTTCTTTGACCAATCGTCTGACTCGCCAACGCATATAGTTCCACGATAGCCAGGCAAACTCTTTTTTAGCACCTCTGCCGTTCCAATAAATGGCTTAATAGTGGCCATAAGTTTGACGCCAGCATTTTGGAACTGTCGCAAAACCTCATCTGCGTTGAAGAAACATGGAGTTTATTAAAAAAAGTTCTGTTTTTATTTTGAAGTCTATCATTTACCTGGTGTATATAATGGATTAGCAAACGTAATGCGGAGACCTGCTTTAAGACTTCCGAAGACAAGTGGCACGTACTCGGGCATGTTAGGCAATAGAATTCCTATAGTATCGCCCGGCTTTAGGTCGCATCCACGAATGGCTAATAGACCCTTGGCTAGGCGGTTTGACATGAAATCCACGGTTCCATAGTTGTAGGATCGACCGGATACAGCACATGTCTATAAATTGATGTGATAAAAAATCTTTCAAACTCATCATTTAAGTCGTACGATTTCTTCAAAATTAAATCTAGATTATTTTCATAATGGAAGTCGCAATCGTAAAATATTCTTATTGTTTACTATATATGTATAAGATTC